>JADRCD010206175.1:0-48505 GCA_019843815.1 Montemys delectorum | reverse complement strand
AAAGAAAGAAAGAAAGAAAGAAAGAAAGAGAGAGAGAGAGAGAGAGAGAGAGAGAGAGAGAGAGAGAGAGAGAGAGAGGAAGGAAGGAAGGAAGGAAGGAAGGAGAAAGAAAGAAGGAAAGAAAGAAAGAAAGAGAGAGAGAGAAAGAGAGAGAAAGGGAGAGAGAAAGGAAGAAAGAAAGAAAAAAGAAAGAAAGAAAGAAAGAAAGAAAGAAAGAAAGGAAGGAAGAAAAAAAGAGAGGTTGTGCTACATGCTCTTGTCTATCCCATGTCAAAAATACAAGTTTTTCTTTTCCATACATTTACTATTAGCATATTGAAAAGAAAGGCTCATGTGGCACTGAGATGATTCTGAACATGCCTGTATTCATTTCCAGGATGTCCATGATCACACAAGCCCCCAAAAGAAAGGTCAGTGGTAATGTGCTTGCTGAGCAAGCATGACAACCAGAGGTTGCATCCTCAGCAGCCATGTGAAAGCTGAGCATGCCACGTGCACCCACAAGATTGTAGGCTCCTGGGGACTCGCTGGACAGTAGGCAAAACTTAAGCAGCAGGCTCCGTGTCCAATGAGAGATTCTGTCTCAAAAGCTAATGTGAAGCTCGGCAGAGGGAGATACCTGAAGTCAACCTCTGGTGTCTACACATACATGTACAGGCAAACATGTACATGCACACACCTTACACAATATACATGAGTGCACACACATGCACACACACAAAGAAAACAAGAGTCAAGATTTTTTTTCTAAAAAAAAAATTAAGAATATATGGAAAAGCCAAATTATTAAGTATTGTTTGGAAGAGCATGTCAAGTTGGAAATGTCAGACACGTGCTGTATAAAAAGGCGAGCATAAATGTGAGCTTTTATCTCCAGGCCCCAAAGGAACTGGGGACTAATCATCATTACTTTTGTAATACATAATCGAGTAAATTTGTTTCTGTTTTATTAAGTACCTTTTAGGCAGAGGAAGTACAGCCTCTAGGGGCAGAAACAGCAATGTCCACATCTGCTGTAGGCATTTTTATAAAATGCACACCTGGGAAATTAAGTTGGAATTTTTTATGCACGTTACAAAATGAGACTGGCTAATTCCCAGTTTCCGAGATTCGTTATCAGCTATAAAAGAAAGCTTATCTGAAGAGAAGAGAGTTATGGATCACTTGGGACTAGTAAGGCAAATTATCGAACAACCGTGCCAGGGCAACATTGTGCTGAGGAACCCGTCTGCGGCTTCTGTGAGGTTAGCACTCCAATTTGATAATAGCTTCCATTTGTGGAGGATGGCTACTGAAAGTCTTTGCCATACTCTCTCCTGATGCATGCATGTGTGGTTCTGATGCATTAGGTCAAGAGTTGTGGGGTAAGCAAGCTAGGAAAATATTATTTTACTAGGTGAGTCGTGCTTCCTCTAAAATGTTATCATATTGATTAAGCATTTCTATGGTAAATCGTGGTACATTTAAGTCCTAAATAGTTGAAAGATGTGGAAAGGGCAAATTCCTGCCTGTTGTGAAATTTTTACAATGCTTTTGGCTGCGGTGACATCTGTGGAACAGTATCGCTGTCTGATCACTTAACATTCAGGGTTTACAATGAGGCACTAGCATAGTATTGTGAAACAATGCAATTGGTTTTTATGGGAGATGTTTTAAAAATATCAGCCTGCGGTAGTGTACGCTGTCCCTTTGGTCAAACAATTCGGTGATGATCCTAAGTGTCTACAGAGGCTCACCACAAATAAGTACTAGTCTTTTTATTTTGTTTGGTTTGGTTTGTTTTTTTTTTTTTTGTTTTTTTGTTTTTTGTTTTTCAAGACAGGGTTTCTCTGTGTAGCCCTGGCTGTCCTGGAACTCACTCTGTAGACCAGGCTGGCCTCAAACTCAGAAATCCGCCTACCTCTGCCTTCCAAGTGCTGGGATTAAAGGCGTGCGCCACCACCGTCCGGCATTCAGTACTAGTCTTCTTAAGCAACACTTAAAGGCATTAAATATGTGTCTGTGACTCATTTCCAGATAGACTGTACAAGTCATCTTTACAAGTTAATTTTCCACTTTAAAACTGCATGTACATGCTATATATATAGTTATATAATCATATTTCATATTTACAGATTGATACTTAGAATACCTGAATTGTAACCACATTTTACTTAATTTATTAATTCACTGCACCCTCATCTCAGATCTCAGCCCCCTTTTCCTTCTCTCCTTCCAGTTGACCCACCCATTCTCTCTCTCCTCCTCTGAGAAAGGAAGCCCCTACCCAAAGTACACCAAGGCAAAGCAGGCCTAGTCTCCTCCTCTCTCACTGAGGCCAGACATATAGGCAGTCCAGCTACAGGAAGAGGATCCAAACGGACACAACACAGTCAGAGTCAGCCCCTGCTCCACTTGTTAGGAGGTCATGCTGTACAACCTTGTAGCAGCATTTTATACCAAGTTGATGGTGTGGCCTTAGACACGCAACATGATCTTTTAGTGTCTCTGTAGTGTGTATAGAAAAAATGCCTTCAACTTGTAGATCTGAGATCCCTTTTAAATACCAAATAGCTATGACTTCATCCCATTAACAAGCACACATTATAGACATATGTAGAAAGTATGCTTTTTTGTACCTTCAGAAACTGACAAGCATAAATAAATGTCTCTCCTGTGTTTTAGAGAAAAAAAAAATGAAGACACAAGATTTTATATTAGTAATTTTTTTTGTCTTTACTGATATATATTGCCCTTTCTGCAGCTAAGAATTTATGATTATATTTTATTCTTTTTCTGAGGTATTGGTGTCATACATCAACCAATCATCCCCTGTATTATACTACTTTAAAAGTTTGTGGCAATGCATGTCTGTATATGGGGTGTAAGGAGCCTTTAGGAGACATGATATTTTATCACATACCTCTACATACACACTCTACAGGTCTTTTCTTTGCAAAACTCATGCTCTTAATTAATATCCTCTAAAACTGGCTCTTCTTCAGTAAGTTTTTCCATTTGCTATCTAAATTTCCAATGGCTAATATTTCAACTCCAGTTTGAAGTCTAAATATAGCTTTCCTATATTTAGGTGGAATGAAAGAAAAACTATTTATGTGGTTGTTGTTTTTTTTCTATGTTAGTTTGTTTTGAATTCTCTTTTAAAAGAATGTTTGTAGAAGTGTTCAAAGCATTAGCCTAGAATCAAAAGTTAGCATGGTTGAATCACGTGCTCTTCCAGAAAGTATGCTACCACACTGAATTCTTACTCACCATCCTTGCTGGTACTTCAGCCTTTTAAAGTAGGTCATGTCGTGGGTAGGAAAAAAACCTGTGAGACATTTCAGCTAGGAAACATTGTAAACATTTTCAAAGTCTGCAGCATCCATCACTCATGTTTATACGTATTGAGGGAAAAAGAATCAACATGTGTTCTCTAGTTCAGGTATTATTCTATGCTCTAAGCTTGAAGAGGTAGCAGGGTCAGGGGATCACTGTCTCTGAGACATCACAGTATACTTGGAAATCTGTGCAAACCGTCTCTGGCAAACAATGTAAGTCCTGCCTCAGATGTAACCCTAGTGTGCTCTAAGATTGTATTTAATTCTTTTTCTGGAGAAAGTTCCTTGTAGTGAATTATTTTAAAAATTTGTGGCAAATAACCAAAATTGATTTTAACTTTGTCATGGTCAGTTCTCATTGTCAACTTGGTTGGATCAAGAAAGACCATTAATAAGATACACCCAAGTGTGCCCGTGTGTTTCCAGAGAGAATTCACTGAGTAAGGAAAGCCCATCCTGAGTCTGGGGGGCACCACTCCACTGGCTGGGATTCCAGGCTGAATAAGAAGGGAATAAGGATTCAGACACCTGAGCTTTACCTTTTCCTCTTTTCTGCTCTCTGAAGGACACCACAGACCAAGCCACTTCCACTGCCCTGTCTTCTATGATCTGAAGGACTCTACTTATCTGAACTGTGGGCACAAAATAAACTTTTCCTCGAGTAAGTTACTTTCATGAGCTATGAGAAACATAACTATGATGGTTTGTTTGTGCTCGGCCCAGGAAGTGGCACTATTAGAAGGTGTGGCCTTGTTAGAGTAGGTGTGTCACTGTGGGTATGGACTATAAGACCCTCATCCTAGCTGCCTGGAAGCCAGTATTCTGATAGCAGCCCTCAGATGAAGATGCTATCATGCCTGCCTGGATGCTGTCATGTTCCTGCCTTGATGAGAATGAACTGAACCTCTGAACCTGTAAGCCAGTCCCAAGTAGAGGCTCACAGCCATCCATTGGACTGAGTACAGGGCCCCCAATGAAGGAGCTAGAGAAAGGACCCAAGGAGCTGAAGGGTTTGCAGCCCCTTAGGACAAACAACAATATGAACTAACTAGTACTTTCAGAGCTCCCAGGGACTAAAACTCCAACCAAAGAGTACACATGGTGGGACTGATTGCTCTAGCAGCATGCATATAGCAGGGGATGGCCAAGTCGGTCATCAATGGGAGGAGAGGCCCTTGGCCCTGTGAAGGTTCTATGCCCCAGTGTAGGGGAATACCAGAGCCAGTAAGCAGGAGGGGGTAGGGTGGTGAGGAGGGGGAGGGGGGAGAGAACAGGGGATTGTTTTAGTTTTAGGGTTTTTTTTTTTCTTTTTTTGAGAACCTGGGATCTTTTTTTTTTTTTTTTTTTTTTTGAACCTGGGAAAGGAGATATTGTAAATAAAGAAAACATCTAATAAAAAAAAAAGAAAAAGAAACCAACAGGCTTCTAAGAGCTAATAATAAAATAAAATGAGATAAAATAAAATGTAATAGAAAAAAAAAAAAGAGTTGCCTTGGTCATGGTATCTGTTCACAGCAGTAAATTCCTAACTAAGACAATAAAACAAACACTATCCTAGTTAGCTTTAATGCTCAGCTTGATACAGCCTAGAGTTACCTGAGAAGGAAGTTTCAGTGGAGATAAAGTTCAGATCTGATTGGCCTGTGGGCATTGTCAAGTGATACACGAGAGCCAGCCTTCTGTGGGCAATACCACTCCCTGGGTTGCTGGTCCTGGGCTATATATAAAAACTAGTCAAGGATAAAGCCTTTGAGTGAGCTATAAATCAGCATCCCTCCATGGTTTCCACTTCAAGTTCTGGCTTGAGTGCCTTCGCTTCCTTGCCTCAACGTTATGCTGAGAAGTTTAACTTTCCTCCGCTAAGTGGCCTTTGGTCACCGTGTTTACCACTGCCGCAGAGATGAAACTAGAACATATACCATCTGCACAGAGGAGATTTTTAGTTGGTTGCCTTGGTACATATGTATGCGTGTTGTACGTAAATTAATTGTTGCTCCCACTAGTTAATGTTCTCAAAAAGAAAAATAAAATGATATGAGCTATTTGACTATAATAAAGAGTTTAGCCGAACTGCCTATCTGTTTTATTTAATTACTAGTATGTGGACTCAAAAACAATTCCTAAGACAGGGTTTCTCTGTGTAGTCCTGACTGTTCTGGAACTCACTCTGTAGACCAGGCTGACCATGATCTCAGAGATCTCCCTGCCTCTGCATCCCAAGTGCTAGGATTGAAGGCGTGCACCCCCATGCCCACCTCAACATTAATACGCTTAACTTCAAGTTTCATTTGCTGAAGGCACTTCTCCCTGTGTTTTCCTGGAAACAAGACTATTTAATAAAGTGGCAGGGCACCTGGAATTGTTTGACATCATTGCTTAGACCTATGTACTCAGTGGATACCATAAGGGAAAACTTGACACACAATCAAGTCATACAACGTGAACTGATTCAGTAGTAGATATCATTGGATGTTCAACCTCATGGACAGAACTTCCCGGCAGTATCTTTCATCTGCACTTTAGTTTCACATTGCGTATTAATACCTTCAAGATTCATCTGATTGATCAACATGGAAAAGTAATCCATGTCAGGGCCTAGAAGCATTTCAGGAATATTTAGATGACAGTAATATTCCACTGCATCCCCAGCCCTATGTCCTGGAATTTTAAAGCTGGGCTGGACCATTAAAACGTTGCATTTTCTAAGTGACAAAACTAGTATTTACTTAGATTTGATGAGCAAAGTTCAGCTTTCCGTTTATATTGCAGGAAGAAGCTGTTGACCAAAGAAAAGTAGAATATGTCACTAATGAACTTCATCAAAGACATTTCGTTAGTCTGTTACAAAATTCCAGAAGGAAATAAACAGTTATCTCTTTCAGGAAAAGTTGGGGCTCTTATCTATCACATCTTGAATAATGAAGTTGATTGTTAATTGAGGAACAGGAAAAGAAGACTGGAGATGTAGCTCAGTTGGCAGTGCTTCCCTAGTACACACGAAGCCTTGGGTTCATTCCCCAGCACCATACCAACCGAGTGTGATAGCCTTGGGCTGTAATAGTACTGCTCAGGATGCAGAGGCAGAGGGATCAGAAATTCAGTATCTTTTGTTATATATCAAGTTTGAAGCCAGCCTGAGGTCCACAGAAACCTTGTCAAAAGTGAAAAGAAAAAGAAATCATCCCAAAATTTAGCACACATCTTCACAGGAATATGAATTGTTTTGTTTATTGTAAATCTCTGGAAAGATTGCATTAAAAAGGGTTTGTAATCTCTCTACCTTCTGCACTGAAGATGGTCTTCAATAAATAGCCATTCTACAGTTATGTAAGTATGCTGTTGATGAGCCTTCCCAAACTTCATATGATAAAGTTTGTCATAAAAATCTTTGGAGAGCAATAATCTTTGAAAGACTGATTTGTGAAGTTAATGTCTCAGAAACCCAGCTTTATAAATGTGCCTTAAGGGGGCAGTTCACAGAAACTAAGGTAATAAATTGCAATTGGTCATATTAATACAGATCTTTTAGAGTAACTTTGCTAGTATTCTTGGAAGGCACATAAGTACCCAAGTCCAATTATATTCTTAAATCCAAAATAGTTCCTGGCACGAATGAAACTGTGTGAAGACAAACTCTTGGTAAAGAATTGAATCATTTCACCTGTGGTTTTCATTACAGACTAAAACTAACAAGTGTGTTGATCTAATGTAGGAAAAATGCCTTAAGACTAGTGTGACTTAGAGGAGCGGAGCAGACAGGCGAGTAGGAGAGTGTTCCTAAAGGAGGACAGGAGAGCAATTTAAAGAAACTGTAATCCCTGAATTGTTCCTGTTTCCATTCTCATGTGTGATCAGTTGTGTGACACTTTACTTGTAAACCATTAGAAGGTTTTAACATACATACATATTTGCTGTCTTATAAACAATGTACATTTTAAATCTGACCATAATCCTCTTCCAATCACAAAACAATGTGCCCAGTTACAAATATTTTAGCTTTCCCACAAAAAATCCCAGAGATCAGCTACATCCCTATGTGCAAATTCAACCAAACTTGTATTGGGAAATAGTTCTTATTCAAGCTAAACCTTAGAAAAGAAAATCTTTTTTTTTTCTTAATAGTGCAAGTTTCATGTGATTTCATGCCATGGGATTTCATTGTTAGTTTTTTTTTTTTTTTGGTGTGTGTGTGTGTGTGTGTGTGTGTGTGTGTTACTTTAAAGGCAAATAATCTTTGTTGTTTTTTTATTTTGTTTTGTTTTGTTTTTTGGTTTGTTTTGTTTTGTAATGAAATGTGTGCATCCTAGGCAACTTCCATAGATGTTTTGTAATTGTTAAAAGTTTGAATTAAAACAAGTTGTAGTTCCCAGATAAGTAAATTGTGTGTGTGTGTGCATGTGTGTGTGTGCATGTGTGTGTATTCATGTGTGTGCATTACTCAGCCTTGACTTTTCAAAGTGAAATGAAACCATGTGAATTATGAAATCAGTGTATCAATAATTAGCCCAAACCATCAAATACCAAGGACAAGGTTTTCAAGGACCATGTGTTTTGAACACACCCACAATGTTCCATACCGTAGCAGATAAATCACTGAGGAAATTGCATTGACTCTTTCTGACCAACAGGGAAATGCTGGGTTCATCGTGCCCCGGACCCGGTTTTCTGCTCCCCTGAAAAAGGAACGAGTCACCGAGAACAAATCTGACTCAAATGCATTTTCTTAGTGAAGAGGAAAAGGCTCAAAGGCTCTCAACCGAGATCTGCTACTTTGGCTTTTTAAAGGACTTCTTTTTGTTCTCTTAGACTGGGGAAAATAACTTCTCGGTACTGGCGTGCGGAATATTTGAGCGTCACAAAAGCAGCGGCAAACCCATTAGCGGAGGCTTTGCGGTGAAGTGCATCCTTCCCCCTTCCCCCTTCCCGTAAATAAGCTCTCCCCTCCATTCTTGACTCCGGTTTAAAGCTCGGACTCTCTGAGGAAAAGGACTTCGCCACAAGATGGCACTGACCTGCAGACAAAGGAAATAGCGGTAGCATTGACTTTTAAAACAGGCTTGTAAATGCGCCTTCCTTGAGTCAAGGACTAGTGGGGTGAGAGCTCGGTGCGTACGGGTCTGACAGCGTGGCTTACGTTTAACTCCTTTTCTTTCCAGAATTCCTAGGCAACGCACCTCCAAGGTGTGCATCCGAGGTGTTGGGAGGAGGCTGTGGGGAAAACCTTGGGTGATCCTCGTGGGGTGCCGTCACATGATCCTGGATGAGGTGGAGTTCGGCTTTAAGGGGGCGTCTCTTCCTATCTTCCTCAATCTTTAGGGTTTGAACAGGAGAAATACCAACAGCTCTTTTCTCCCTCCAGTGACACTCGTCCCGAACAGACGGATTCCTTAAAAGGTAAGTTGCAAGTTAGTGTTTTTAAGGGACTTTTGAGAAATCTCTTATTGATGGGATAAGGTATGGGAGGAAAGATGCGGGTGTCTAATCTGGTCGTGAGAACGGAGCGGATGTGGAGTCAGCTTTTCGCTTTGACTCACAGTGGGAGCAGGGTGGTAGGATATTCTAGATTGTGGGACAGGTCTGGGACCTTATGGATGTGAGACCTCAAAGGGAGAGCGTACTTCTAGAGTTCGCACATCCTGGAGTCCTGCACTTGGGGGTTCCAGAAGGAAATTAAGTTTTCCTCTCCTCCTACTCTCTTAGAAGGCAGGGGAGGTGCCCCTGTTGGTCTTTCCTGCACCAAGGTAGTCTTCCTCATTTTTCTGGAGCAGGCTGGAGCTTCTGCCCAGATGGAGATACAGGAGTTTTCCCGGGTAACCAGATGGAGATGCGTTGGGCAGGGGTAGGGGCTCCAGCTTTCTCCGATGCATTCGTCCTGCTTCCCACCACGTGAGAAAATGTGGGGTGCCCCGAGGCACGGAGCCCAGAATGAGAGAGCCCCTGCCCCACTCCCCTGTGCCTGCCCCTTTCAGGCTGTACAGTATACCTTGCAAGACTTGAGCCTTGTCTTCTCATTTAGTAGTTTTAACCACCTAACTCCTCAGCTCTTTTTAAAAAGGCAACTGTGCTAGTTAGCAGGTTAAGGATGAACTAGAAGCGGAGGAGGGGAGAGTGGGGGTGGTTTTGGTGGTTAGTAGGATATTCTGCCGCTCCCCAGGCAGATTGCAGAGAAGCTAATGTTGGAAGGACCCTTATTGGACTTATTGAGAGAGACGGACTGGCCTCCGATTTGCGCCTTGCTTGTTCATTTGGGCTCCTTCATTCTTCATTTCTGCTCTGTTCGTTCATTCGGGTAGAGGCGCCCTGATAGATTACTAAGTCTTCCCTCTCCTCTGCTCTTCCCTATCTCCGTGTGTGTGTGTGTGTGTGTGTGTGTGTGTGTGTGTGTGTGTGCGCGCGCGCGCGCGCGCGAATGTGCAGGGGGGTTATGAATGGGGGTAATCAAGAAGAGTCACATAGTTATACAATACAGAAAAGGGTGGTGAAAACAGGAGTTTTGATTGAAGGTACCCAATTTCCCTCTGGTAACTCCTAGACTAGACCTAGAGCATGAAAGACCAGGAGAGGAGAGGGGAGGGGAGGGGCTGGGAAGGACTTGGAGAGGAAGTGGGGATGAGGTGTGCCTCCTACTTCCACTGTTCTTTTTAATTGGAGTGCTCTGTGATTTGCACACAAGAGAGGACTACTTCTGCAGAAAGCCCAATTCTTTACCCTTCCAAGAGACGGGAGTTCTTCCTCGATACCGGTTCCTAGGGTTTCCTTATGACTGTCGATAGGCAGCTATCTGTTGAACAAGTCCTTCCCCCATTCCCGGAAGGAACAGGGAATTATGTAAGTCATTTAGATAAGCTAGCAGTAACTTTGGCTGTGTATCTCAAGGCTGATTTTTTTTTCCCCAAACAAATGAGAGAATTTAAAGAAAACCACACACACACACACACACACACACACACACACACACACACAGCAGGTTATGCCCCAACAGCTGTATTTTATGGTAGAAACAGCACTGTAAACAGCGATCAGAAAGGGCCAGCATTCCAGGAAGGAAGAAAAGGAGCTGCCCTGGAAGGGTGGGAGAGGGAATCAGTTTGCCAACTT
Source organism: Montemys delectorum (assembly GCA_019843815.1). Taxonomy (NCBI): domain Eukaryota; kingdom Metazoa; phylum Chordata; class Mammalia; order Rodentia; family Muridae; genus Montemys; species Montemys delectorum. The sequence continues at coordinate 38,087 of JADRCD010206175.1, read as the reverse complement.
GTATGTGATGTCTTGGAAGGTCCATGGACGCTGAACTGAAATTTAGTCTTTAATTCTTGCAATACTTACAGTTGTAAGACATACATATCTAAGACATATGGAAGAGCAAACACCAGCTTGTTTTCTTTTACAGTGAGATGCAAATTCTTTCTGCAGGAAAATACTGCTACTTTCCTGACCTTTATTCTTTCTCAGAGATCTACTAAGGTAAACAAAACATTCCTTGTATCTAACACACGGCTGTTTTCCATAACTGGAAAACTTAACAAAATAAGGGAACTCTGCATTATCTGTATAGATAAGTGATGAATTATTTATTGCTCCACTGGTGTAATGAGGCCATTCAAGCCAGATTAGATTATATTCAAGACAGGTTTATTGGGAAGCTGTTTCCAGTTCACTGGCCCCATGGAACTCACCATGAGAAGGGAGAGAGAGGACAGAGGTAAGAGAAAGGAAGAGCATGCACAAAAAGAGAAAAAGACAGGGGTGGAGGCTGGTAGAGACCAAACTGTCTGGATTATATAGGGAAGAGCCTCTAGGGGAAGGGCAGCCCAGCCCCTGGGCTAGAAAGTTCAGGTTTGGGGGCAGGGTGTGCCAGGTAGGGACTGAAGGATGCTGGGAGAACCTGGAGGCCAGGTCTGCTTTGTAAAATATCCTCCTCAGCCCCGTGTCCTGGGGTCTGAAACCAAACAAGTAAATATCTACTTAGAGGGAAACATTTCTCATAGGACTTATGTATCAAATGTGATTTGACAGGTATCAGAATAGACTATGTTTACTTAAACTTATTTGTGAGAGATCAGTCTTTACAACCCATGAATTGAAAATGACTTGTTTTTGTGAATTCCTATAGTTGTCAAAACAGGCCCTCTATAAAATTTCTCTTTTCTTCCTCTCCACAGTGAACATGTTACCCTGTGTCCCCTGCCCTTCACCTTGAATCCTTGCAAAGCCTCCTAATGAATCTCCTTACTTCACCTTCCCTTTTTAAAGTCCAAGCAAGCAGCAGGTAGACTAAGGGAGTCTTTTACTTGTCTACTTATTTAGCAGTGGGGGGATGGGCCCGCAATGCCCTCAGGAGGGCCCACTTGCAGGAGGCAGTTCCTTCTTTCCACCATGTGAGGAATGGGGAGCAAACTCAAGTCATCAGGCTTGGCAGGAAATGCCTTACAAACACTAAAGTTAAGACATATAACTTTACATGTTTTTACCAAAGGCTCCTCTCGACTAAGGGTTAAAGGCGAAGACTGTCCCATTAGAACCCTGCACTGCCAGCTTCTTCTCATTCAGCCTTCCTAGTGAGCGCCTTCTAGTCTACCTCCGTTTGGCACAACAGCTGTGCTCTCACCTTAGAAATGTTCTATTTGTCTTGATTTTTGTTTTGTTTTGTTTTTCCCACCAGGGACGCCAGCCCTGGGAGCCTCCACGGCTTCCTAACTCTGCACTCCTGGGTGTTTGCTGTCATCCAGGGTGCTCTGCTGCCTTTGTTCACCACCCAGGATTAAGTTGCAATTTCCAATAATCCCAGTCCCCATTCTTGGCTATCACTTTGGGCCTTTTACTAATTTATTTATTTTTTTCTTTTCTTTCTCTGCCCATAAGACTTGAAACTCAGTGAAAAGGTCATTGCTCCTTTCCACTGAAACCACACCTGACAAGAAACAAGTGTCAAGTAAATATGTGTTCCTTCAGAAAACAGTTCACTTTTAATATGCAAAATGCAATGTTTTCCCCTAGGCGCCTGACCTAAAAGAATGACTATTGTAATTGGCATCTGTTTTGCATTTAATTATAGATTGTGCCATTAATGTTAGCACAGACTTATACCAAACATGATTCCTATCATGTACCTATTATAGCGGTCAAGATATTTTAATTCTAAATCTAATATTTTCAAGGTACCAAGAAGTTTTCACAGTGCCTAACTTAAGGCATTGTACTGAAATCAGTAGAGGCTGATAAGGCTGGGGACTAGAAGTGCTTTGGATGAGGGGAAAGATTTGAATTGCTGTTGGGATATAACACCCCCAAACCAGGATGTGGGATCAGGATTCGGAAGTATTACAGTCAAGGATAGATAAGGTGTTTGCTCGTTTGTTTAGAACAGAACAATCATATTTCTGCTAATGAAGAGTTGAAGACATAGCCTGGAGCATTGTTAAGTTCCAGGATGAAGTAGGGTAACAGAACACACTTCCTGTGCCTCACAAGAACCCACATACGCTCAAACAGTCAGTAGAGCTCAGTGATAGGGCACCAAGAGAAGCCACAGGTAATAAGAATACACCTTGCTATTCTGCCAGTGTTAGTTTGAATAACGAAAAACTGTGTAACTATCAGCCTGAAGAAGTATGACACTAAGTTTGCCTGGCTTACTTAAGGAACTTAAGAGCTTCCCAAAACTGTAAAGCCATGACCCACTCCTTCTAGGTTTACTTTCTCACCCTACACTTGCTCTGGCTTTGGGATTCTTGAGGGTAAAACAATGTGAGACTGACTATCCCAGAAGTCATTTCAGGTGAGACGACAGAAGAGAGACGTGGATTCTAATACTCTCCACACTGGAAGTATGTCCTAGTTAGGGCTTCTATTGCTGAGGTGAAACACCATGACCAGAGCAAGTTGGGGAGGAAAGGGCTTATTTGGATTTCTCTTCCACCGTTCATCACCAAGGGAAGTCAGGGCAGAAACTCAAAGAGGCAGGAGCTGATGACGAGGCCATGGAGGAGTGCTGATTACTGGCTTGCTCCCCATGGCTTGCTCAGCCTGCTTTCTAATAGGACCCAGAACCACCACCCTAAGAGTGGCTCCAACCACAATGGGCTGGGCCCTCCCCCATTAATCACTCATTTTTTTTTTTTAAAAAAAAATGCTCTAGGGTTCCCCAGAGCCCAATCCTGTGGAGACATTTTCTCAGTCGAAGTTCCCTCCATTCAGATGACTCTATCATGTAAGGCTGACATAAAACCAGACAGCACGAAGTCATTTCACCACTATGATTTAATGCTACGTAGTCCGATTATATGATGGCAACTCTTAGTTTTATCAGGCCAAACTGTGGTTTCATAATAGAAACGACCTCATATTCTTGAAAGCAAAACTGCCAAGTAAAGAGCTTATTAGAAGTGTCACTTAAACATCAAGTGCATTTCTGCACACATTTTCTCCTTTTTCTTTCAAAAGAGGTAAATCCACACAATTTTCTTCATTGTTCTAAGAAAGATAGACAAAATTCAGCCTATTAACACGGGCACAATAGCTAATTAGCATGAGAGATCCTATCCTGTGGACTTCTTTTTTTTTAGATGTTTTCTTTATTTACAATATCTCCTTTCCCAGGTTCCCCTCCAAAGTAAATAAATAAATAAATAAATAAATAAGAATAAGAATAAAATAAAATAATTAAAACTAAAACAAACTCCTGCCCACTCCCCCACCCCCCTGCTCACCATCCCACACCCTCCTGCTCTCTGTACGTGGACATTCTTGCCATGGCTGAGAGTCTGCTGTTGGCACCGTTTGTCTAACAGTTGGGAGGCATGAGATTTACAAACACTTTACTGATGTATAAACCACTATTGAAAGTCAACATGTGAGCAAGTCCAGTTAAACACCTTTCTGGGGAGCTGGGGGATGTAGCTAAGTTGGTAATCTAGCATGTTTGAATCCCTGGGTTCAATCTTCAGCGCTACCATAAAATCGGATATGCCTGTAATTCCATCACTCATGAGCCGGAGACAGAAAGATCAAATGTCGAAGATCATCTTAGGCTAACACAGTGAGTTCAAGGCCAGCTACATGAGAGAGACTGTGTCTTAAAAACACTATATCTGGACTTTAAATGTTTGAAATGGTTTTTGTACTGATTGTGGGAAGTTTTAAAGGTTATAGTTTTATAAAAGATTAAAATCTGTTTATTACTTCTGTACCTTAATTTTATAATTCTGTAAGATAGAATTTCTTTTGATGGCCCTCAGTAAACTTAGTAATACAACTGGCCTCTTTTATTGACAGAGTATTCAGCTCCTGGGAATGAAGAACTGAGTATTATTTTGGTGGATGGATTCAAATATATGAAGTAAAAGTAAGCTGAAGATTAGACCAGTTTTGGAGGAACCATAACTGTCCATTTGTCTAGTCGGTAACAACAAAACATAAAAAATGAATTCCACTCTGTTCTCCCGGGTTGAAAATCACTCAGTTCACTATAATGCCTCGGAGAGTTCTCCACTTCTGGCGTTTGAAAATGATGACTGCCACCTGCCCTTGGCTGTGATATTCACCTTGGCTCTTGCTTACGGGGCTGTGATTATTCTCGGGGTCTCTGGAAACCTGGCCTTGATCATAATCATCCTGAAACAGAAAGAAATGAGAAATGTCACCAACATTCTGATCGTGAACCTCTCCTTCTCAGACTTGCTAGTTGCGGTCATGTGTCTCCCGTTCACTTTTGTATACACACTGATGGACCACTGGGTCTTCGGGGAGACCATGTGCAAACTGAATCCCTTTGTACAATGTGTCTCCATCACGGTGTCCATTTTCTCGCTGGTTCTCATTGCTGTGGAACGGCACCAGCTCATCATCAACCCAAGAGGGTGGAGACCAAACAACAGGCATGCTTACATAGGGATTACCGTCATTTGGGCCCTGGCCGTGGCTTCTTCTCTGCCCTTCGTGATTTATCAAGTTCTGACCGACGAGCCTTTCCAAAATGTATCACTTGCGGCATTCAAGGACAAGTATGTGTGCTTTGACAAGTTCCCGTCAGACTCTCACAGGCTGTCTTACACGACTCTCCTTCTGGTGCTGCAGTATTTCGGCCCACTCTGCTTCATATTCATATGCTACTTCAAGGTAAGAAAACTGTTGGCCCCGTCCCCAATTGTTCCCCTCCTTACCTCCTTTGTACAGACGTTCCCAGGAGGTGCATGTTGTCCTTGAACTCATCCTTTCCTTCCTTCATAGATATACATTCGCTTGAAAAGGAGAAACAACATGATGGACAAGATCAGGGACAGTAAGTACAGGTCCAGTGAGACCAAACGGATCAACATCATGCTGCTCTCCATTGTGGTCGCCTTCGCGGTCTGCTGGCTGCCCCTTACAATCTTCAACACTGTGTTCGACTGGAACCACCAGATCATTGCCACCTGCAACCACAATCTGCTGTTTCTGCTCTGCCACCTCACGGCCATGATCTCCACCTGTGTCAACCCCATCTTTTACGGATTCCTGAACAAAAACTTCCAGAGGGACTTGCAGTTCTTTTTCAACTTTTGTGACTTCCGGTCTCGAGACGATGACTATGAGACCATAGCCATGTCTACCATGCATACCGATGTGTCCAAGACTTCTCTGAAGCAGGCAAGCCCAGTCGCATTTAAAAAAATCAGTATGAATGACAATGAAAAAGTCTGAAGCTGCTCAGAACATATGGTCCCAGGCTATATCGGTGGAAAAACAAGCACAGCCTGCCGTATGCTTTCTTTACCTGTGCTCCCAGGGAACGGAAGGAAGCAGGTTTGGAAAGTCCAGGACATCCTGTGTTGGGTTTTACTGCTTTTGTCATGGTTGCCATGATTAACTTCGAAATCTAGATTACTTTGTAATCTATCTCTGGTAACAATTTTGACTAGACTGCCTGTGTGTGTGTGTGTGTGTGTGTGTGTGTGTGTGTGTGTGTGTGTGTGTGTGTCTGTGTCTGTGTGTGTCTGTGTGTGTCTGTGTGTGTGTCTGTCTGTCTGTCTGTCTCTGCCTGCCTGTCTGTCTTTGTGAGTTTGAAATTATGCATATGACAAGGAGTTTTATATTGTATTTATTGGAGTGAATTTCTCTGTAGTAGTGTCATGAGCTCACTTCAAAAGCAGTACCCACTGGATATTGTCAAGATACTGGATTTTCAAGATCAGATGAGATTTCCAAGACCCTGGACTACTTTTGATCCCTGCCAGGCATCATCTTAGTCTGTTACAAGGGTAACAGTATACAAAAGTCACCTTTTAGAATGTGCCGGAGCCAAAAGAGAGTCTGAAGTCATTTAGCAGCATCTTTTTTCTCTCTCTCTCTCGTTTTGAGAGGGACTGGACTTGTTACTCTTAATTGAGTCTTGGTAAAGATAAAGATAAGTAAAGAACATGTTTTTCAGCTGTGAATATCACCGGGAGGTAGGCCACCCACAAGAATGAAGTGGCAAAGTGGGTCGCTAATTTCAAAATTCCTCTGACAACCAAAGCATTTCAGGGTAATTAGTTTAACATGTAAACTAGTCTTGCTGCAGATAGGTAAATTGCACCCAAAGAGTGCTGAGCTCTATCAAACTTTCTGGCACAAGCATGTGACTCAGAACATTTCTAACTCATACTGCATAGAAACATAAGATGTGTTTTCCATACAGCAATGCCTGCATAGTAACTAGGGTTTAACTCTCACCATTTACCCTTCCTGGCAAAGGACACAGGGACAATGTTAATGTATCTACCCTTCAGCTAACAGGTATATGGACCTAAAACTTTCATGTAGCCAGCTCATCCTAACTTATATAAACTGTATAACTTGTGGAGTTTTATAATCATATACTATTATGTCATAGAGTACTGAGTAGCCCTGTCATATTAACATATTTACTTTCATGTATCTTGTAATTATGATTTAGACTCAGAAAAGATACTTTGAAGAATAAGACAGTTTCAATGTATTCTACAAAATGTTGCCTTGAGTGATTTTAGAAGGGCAAACACTTTCTGTATTAAAACTGTTTGAGCTTTTCAGAGAAGTCTGTTCTGAGTTTCTCTTGAGCTTCATTTCTTCCTGTCTCAAGACTTGCCTTCCATGATATATCTTCACCATACCCATTATCAATTTGTTGGAGAGTTACTGTTTATTCTGTAACCACTGGGGGCTGATACACTTTACTTTTCTAGATTTGAGAGCTTCTTAAGGCAGAGACTATAATAATGATAGACCCACAGTGTATTTCTGACAGCAACAAGTAATTAAAACATTATTTTAAATGTGTTTCAGGGGCTGAGGAGATGGTTCAGAAGATAAAAAACTTGCTGTGTAAGCATATTGCCTGGGGTTGGATCCCTAGTCCCATATACGTAACTACTGGGTGGGTGTAATCCTACTGTTCCAGGGAGGAGGAGACCAAAGATTCTTTTTTTTTTTTTTTTTTTTTTTGAGACCAAAGATTCTTAAGGCAAGCTGCTTAGCTAGATTAACTCATCCAGCCTGCTCTGGGTAAGGGAAGTGAAAAGCAACTGGGAAAGACTCAATGTCAGCCTTTGGTCTATACAGACACAAACACATGCATATGCCTTCATCCAGTACAAAACTACATCTACACACTCATGAACACACATACACAGCACATGTATATGAACACCTAGATCCATATACATATGGACATATAATTTCCAAGACAAGTGAATGAAGGAAGGCAAAATTTCTCCTTTTCACTGTGTCACATGGAATTCACATCATGATGGGTTTTTTTTTTTTTTTTGATTCTCTCCTCTGTCCCTCTTTAGCAAGAGAACATTTTCTCTTCTACTGCAATATTTCCACCCCCAAATGAAAGAGTAATGACTTTTAGATTTTTAGGATCTTGCATCATCAGCTTTGTAAGAAATATCAATCTACTTAGGGTGAATGTTAGTATGAAATCACATGACAGCTAAGGTTGTCCTTTAGTTGACCAAAGGATGAGAGAGAAGCAATTCTAGAGCCAATTTTTAAGATTCATTAAAAAAAGATAACCTTTTAAACATCTCAAACCTGGAATTCTTTTTTTTTCTTTTTTCTTTTGGTTTTTCGAGACAGGGTTTCTCTATGTAGCCTTGGCTGTCCTGGAACTCACTCTGTAGACCAGGCTGGCCTCGAACTCAGAATCCTCCTGCCTCTGCCTCCCAAGTGCTGGGATTAAAGGCATGCACCACTACCGCCCCGGCAAACCTGAGATTCTTTCCTGCTCCCCAGATCTAATGGGAAACTCCCTTTGCCTACAGAGGTGCCAGAGAATCAAGTATTCCTGGGCAGCACTCTTAACATACAGCTAGTTCTCCATCAGAGCCTTTGGCTGAGCCCATCTCTATGAACCTTGCACTGCTGTGTTCATAGACAACTGAACATCAAATTCTTCTATTTCACCCAAAGATGTAAATGAGTTAACAGGTTAGTCCAAGCCCAGGGCCAGGGTGCTAGAGTTGAGGTAGGAACAAATGACTATGTTAAAGACAAACAGTGAAAACACTGGACTCATAAATTTCACAAGAAACTATTAGAGTCACAGCATAACTAATAGAGCTTGTACGAGCTTTGAGGGATTGATAATAACTAGAATGTTTAGACCTCTAAAATCACTGTGTCAAATGTGGAAGTCCTGATTACCCTAACAGAAAAGGAAAACAAAGCTCAACCAGAAGTACAAGCGCCACAGAAATCCAATCCAAGCATGATTCACGCTACTAACCTAATTACAGAGATCTAATTATAGTTCCATACAATGTTTTTGAAAGACTGTAGTATAGCTCTGTTGGTAAAGTGCTTGCCTGGTGTGGATGAAGCCCTGGACTCAGTATCTAGCACCTCATAACCTGAGTATGGTGGCACAGGCCAGTGAACACAACACTTAGGAGGTGGATATAAGGGGGTGGGGTGTCACAGGTTCAAGGTCATCTTCAGCTTCATAGTGAGATTGAGGGCAGTCTTGTCTTCTTGGGATCTTTTCTTTAAAAAAAAAACCACTTTTCTCATCTTCTTGAAGTTAACCTAATAATAACATTGATGATGTCAAATTTTTCAGAAAAGAATAGAATGAAATAGAAGAGTATAGAGGTGGTCATGGTGGCTCTATGTGTCTATTATCCACTATGGAATAAGAGAAGTCTACTTTAGAGTATCATTAGATTATATACTTTTATTTCATTTCCTTTCTATTGACTGGCTATTCTAATCCCCTATTTGATCTCATATATTCCTAGTAAAATTTGGCTACATATTATACTCTGTTTCCATCTAGACACATTACAATGAAAATATTCATCCTCTGTGGCATAAAGGAAAAAGTCATTCGTTGCTGGTGAGAATACAGACTCATACAACCACCAGGGAAATTCGTGTGGTGCTTCCTTAAGAAGATGGAAATTGATCAACTTCAAGATCAGCTCTACCCCTGTTGGGTACTTCTTCTAAACACAGAGACACTGACATGTTCATTGCTGCTCTAGTCTAAAAAACAGAAATTGGAAGGAACATAGTTGTTCCTCAACTGATAAATACATTTTAAAAAATGTACATTTACACAATAGAGTATTACTAGGCCATTAAAAGAAGTGACATCATGGAATTTGCAGATAAATGGATGGAACTAGAAAAATCATCCTGAGTGTGGTAACCCAGACCCAAGAAAGATAAATAATGATATGTATTTGCTTATATGGGATATTAGCTGTGAAGCCAATGATAATCTACAATTCATAGAACCACATAGGCCAGGTGTAGAGTAAAGGACAAGAGGGAACAGATAGCTCTCATTAGGAAAGAGAAATAGAAAAGTTAGGGATAGATGTAGCAGAACAGGAGCATCACATGACATGAAAAGGACAGTTAGATAAGGGAGGGAATACAGAGAGAGACAGCATAGGGGCATATGGTAGTCTGGAAACTTAATACAGTACAAGCTTCTTAAATATACACATATATGAAAGTTATCTAAGTGAAATCACCAAATAATGGAGGATATAGAGTACAAACTGCCCATCTCTTGTCACCAAATGAAGCTTCCAGTGCTGAGATAATGTTATATCTAATTCAGCTGTTGGCTAAAGGGGTCCCATAGGAATCCCCAATAACTCAAGCTGTTTCCAAGACAAATAGGTTTCTCTCCACAAACTGACATCAAAGCCCCACTGCTGAAGACAAAACCTGCACAACTCATTGAACGTGGAGAAGCTGAGCTATTGCCTACACAGAGCCTTCATCCTTATGTCTTTGGTATAGGAAGGTTACCAAAAGAAAAACAAAAACACGGCCCCAGCCACAAACCCTCTAGTCCACAATGGTGTCCTGCCTGCAAGACATGCAAGGACAATGGTGGCACAAAGCTTATAGGGGTATACAACCAATATCTGATTTGACTAAAGGCCCAGTCCACATGACGGAAGCCATACCTGATGTGTTGGATCGGCGGGTCGCATCAGAACATACCACACACTAGGCCCAAACAGTTTCACGTGTAAGAGGTTTAATTAAGAGGGAGAGAGGGGGGCAGTAGCGTGGAAAGAGAGAAGGGGGAGAGAGAAAAAGATGGAGGAATATATATATGGGTTGTGACATAGCAGCCACAGGTAAAGGTGGGAGGTGGATTCTGGGAATATGGTGGCTATTGCCCTGGCAACAAGTCTATGGACCTGCCCATGCATCATCACAGGCTTTGGATGTCCTGATGCTAACAATACCTGACACTTTTTCAGTCAAAACCAGAGACAAGATAAGCTAGGTACCTATGGGCAAAGTTAAAGCCAAATACTACTTGTTGAAAACAAACGAACAAACAAAAACAAAAACAAACAACCCTAACCAAACAAACAACAAAACAAAAACAAGGAAACAAAAAACATAGTGACAAAATAATTCCTAATGACACTTTGCTATCCATGCCTACCTCAGCCATCATCAGAGAAGCTTCTATCTGCAGCATATGAGAAAAATAGAGAGACACACAGCCCGACATTATTCAGAGGGTGAAAGCCTTGGATCAGCCTTGGACCCTATAAAGGATGTCTTGCAGGAATTTTCAATAAAGGAAAAATAAGCCAAAAAAAATTACAATTCCTCACATGACAACAGAGAGACTGAGGTTTGGGGGACATGTCCTCCTGTACTATTGCTACAACTCAGTGTGGTCATGGGCACCTCGTAGGCTTTTCTTTAGTGCCAGGGTAGTTATTGTTCGGAAATCAAGGGTTTGATTACAAATGTGGCTTAAATTCTTCTATAGTTTCTGTATATTTTTTAACTACGTTCTTATAATTCACTAATAAACATACAGCACTTAATGAGTAAACATGAGAACTTATTAGGATGAACTGATCCCTTTTCCCAGACTCCATTCAGAAGGGAACCATTTTAGTTAGTATGTATGTGTTAGGATCTGAGCAAATGCCACACATTGTTTAGAAATGTGTGTTTATAATGCACTGGAGTTGAAGAAGGAATAAATGACCATATTATATACAAATTGTGGAAAAGATATTCTCCTATAAAGTTCGTCCTATATTAATCTTTTATCTGTGCATTTGTGTAAGTATATGTAGATAGAGAGGTAGATAGATAGATAGATAGATAGATAGATAGATAGATAGATAGATAGAGATAGGTAGAGGTGGACATATAGACATATTCAAAGTTCTTAAATGGATTTACTTCCTCACTTCATTTTTTTATTTTATATAAAGCACTCACTCCCATGTTTATAGCACCTATCATACAAGCATCAAATAAAGTATTATTTTCCTCATGTCACAGAAAAGGAAACCAAAGCATGAGATGTTAGATAACGTGGCCACCAGGATTCAAAACTCAAGCAAGTTGGTTAGCCTCTGAGTCCCACGATCTCCGCCTCTCCCTCTGTTGTGGTTTGAATATGCTTGGCCCTGGGAGTGGCACTATTAGGAGGTGTAGTCCTGTCAGAGGAAATGTGCCACTGTGGGTGTGGGGTTTAAGACCCTTCTCCTAGCAGCCTGGAAGCCAGTCTTCCCCTGTTTACCTTCAGAACAAGAGGTAGAACTCTCAGCTCCTCGGGCACCATGCCTGCCTGGATGCTGCCATTCATCCTGCCTTAATACTAATGGACTGAAACTCTGAACCAATAAGCCACCCCCATTTAAATGTTGAAATTTATTAGAGTCGCCATGGCCATGGTGCCTGTTCACAGCAGTGACATCCTAACCAAGACACCTGCCATCCCAGTTTTGAATCCATACAGGCCCTATTGACAAATAATGTCTCCTCTAGCACTGTTATCATTATTTCTCTTGTAATTCTCCTCTTCTTCATCTTATTTCTCTTTCTCCTCTTTTTCTCCCGCCTCCTTTTCATTTTTGTGGCAATTGTGATTGAATCTAGAGCCTCACTCACGCAAATACTTTACCTGTGAGCTATATTCTTAGTCCTTTTGTGAACAAAAATTTGGAGACAAGATTTTCATTGAGTTACTTAGGCTAGATTTCAACCTGTACACCAGCATAGGCTGGCCTGGCCTTGAACTTTTGATCTTCCTGCCCCAGTCTCCCTGTCACAGGCTCCCAGAGCAGGCCTGTATTACCAGGCTCAGCTCTTTGACAACCTTAAGTGATCTCAGAAACATTTTTAAAAGTATCTTTTACAGCTAACCTTCAGTAACTGAGACAAACTCTTGGCCATGGTCATTTAGGTCCAGCTACAGAAATGAGATATGAATCTGTTCCATACAAGAATGTTATTATAAATATTTGTCCATTTCTATTGTTCTCTCATTTTCTCAGATCTGGCTTTCTAGTTTCCTAGGCAGAGCTTTAGTAACCTTCTGAGAACATTTTTTCCCAAATGTGGCTCTGGTTCTTTGAAACTTAATTAGTATTAATCTTCTTTGTGTGGTTGAGAATGGGAGAGAATATTACCCTATAAAGTCTCATATTCTAGCCCAAAGGCTTGGAACTTGGCATCTTTGAGTACAGGACAGTAGCTGATGCCTGACAGATTCTAGAATCTTGAATCTTATCTAGGAGGGAAAGGAGAAAGGTTATTAGCTAAGACTGGTAAATAAAGATGAACAGTATTTAACTCAAGGCAAAAAAAAAAAAAAAATCAAACCAAAAACTATAGAACCCTGAAGCTGTGTATCTGATAAAATCGTATACCTACCTTGACACCCAGCAGCCTTACAATATTGTCCAAATTTTATTTTTTAAATTAAAAAAAAATGGTTTTATATGCATGACTGTTTTGTTTACATATATCTACACATCATGTGTGTGCAGTACCTGAAATGGCCAGAAGGGGGTGACAGATTCCCCTGGAACTAGTGTTACAGAGGATTGTGAGCTATCATGAGAGTGCTGGGAATCAAATTCAAGTACCCTAGAAGAGTAGCCAGTAAGTCATGATTTTAGCTTTTTTGCCTGTCTTTTCTAATGTAAAAATAAGCAAATAAATAAATAAAATTATTATGTGTTATTATAGGTCTGTGTTGTCAATATTATTTTGTAGAAGTTGAGGCCTGGTTCTTCCTCTCAGCCCCATGTTCTTAGAAATAAGACTCAGTCTTAAAATATACTTAAAAATACCTTGGCCATATAGCTAGGACTAGATCATAACTACAATAACTGAATTATTTTAACCTACATTCTGCCATGTGGCTGGTTACCTGTCCCCAAGTACCATGTATCTGTCTCCTCATGGATCTTCTCACTCTTGGATCTCTCCCAGAATTCTTTCTGCCTCCAGATGTTCCACCTCCTAAGCAAAGGAGCATTTTTTTTTGAGGGGGGGGGGCTTTTCAAGACAGGGTTTCTCTGTGTAGCCCTGGCTGTCCTGGAACTCACTCTGTAGACCAGGCTGTCCTGGAACTCAGAGATCCGCCTGCCTCTGCCTCCCAAGTTCTGGGATTAAAGGAACGAGCCACCACTGCCCAGGTGATGCACATCCATGACAGGTGATGCACATCCATGACAGGTGATGCATATCCATGCAATTCACAAGATAGTCTGTCTACATAATAGCCTCAAGTCCCTTTTGCTTTGTTATTAGTTATGGAAATAAGGAAGAATTTAGATTTTTGGATAGTTTCATTATTTTATTATTAGAAATAATTAATATACTATGGTATTCTCTCTCTCTCTCTCTCTCTCTCTCTTTCTTGAAATCATATGACTCAGAAACATTCAGTTTGCTCAGGTTGTCCTACAGTTGTCTCTATCTAGGGCCAGCACATTTTCATCATCCTAAAAAGAAACCTGGAACTACCCAGCATGATTTGAGAAGACGTCAATTTGCTCCAACAAGGAAAGAAACTGGACAAAATGAGAAATTAACAACTCTTCTTCACTTCAGAGAACTGCCCACATACTTCCAGTGGGAGATATGACCAACTCAGAGACTCAGCAGGTCAAGGGAAGGTAGGTGGAAAGGATGGGGGAGCCAGAGAACAATAGTGCTGTGGTCTGCATCAACACTGCCAGGCACAGTGTGGGACCCCAACCATTATGACTTTTACTTGCAGAAGCTGGACCACATCCTCACAGTGACTGACAGAGGAAAACAAAAATAAAAACAAAAACAAAAACAACAACAACAAAAACAAAAAAAAACCTTTGTGTGGCAGGAGCCAGGAAAAGGAGTCGGCTGGAAACAGAATGTTAGGCCATCCTGTTCATTATAAAGCCCAATCTCAAAAGAAATGGTTAACATAGAAAATCGTATCTGATCGAAGTTCAAGGATTAAAGACTGATGAACACACAGCCATAAATGAAACATTTTACCCACCACCATGTCAAGGCATGGGGATATCACAGAAGAAAGGACAGGAAGAGTTTAAAAGCTAGGAGACAAGAGTGTCTGGAACTCAGATAACGTTGCCGTTATAACTGTGAACACAGCAGGAGCTTCTATGCCCTTCCAATCCTGCTCCTCCTCTTCCTTCTCCTCCTTCTCCTCCTTCTCCTCCTCCCCATTTTCTTCCCTCTTCCCTCTTTGTCAGCTTTTTCCCTTTTGTAACCATGGAGACAGCCCTAGAGTTTCACATATGCTAAGCACAATACAATACACAAAGATTGGGTCTTCCATCCTTCCACCATGGGTATAGAAGCTGATGAGACCCCATTCTTTCTGGGGGTGGGGGTGGGGGGCTAGTGATTGTTAATGACGGAGAGTTTGTTGTTTTCTCTAAAGTTATAGTTACCAGAAGAATAGGTGGGTTGAAGAGATTCAGAGGGAATAGAAGAGGGAGAGCAGAGGGTAATGGGGTAAATAGAATCACAATGCATGTAACTATTAAAAAAGAAAACTGTTTACCAGAGTGTAAATCATGAGACAAAGAGTGCTGCCTGGTGCCAGCCTCTTCTCACTATCCTGTTCCACTCGAGAGGAGGGCAGCCAGAGAAACACCTGTGAAGTTCACTGTCCAGTCAAATTTGGAGTCTAAATAACGACCGTCTCCACACACCTCAACCATCACCACAGCACTGTCCAAGATTCATTTATAGCCCGTTTCCTTACAAAGTGCTTCATATGTAGCTATCAAGGACAAATGACCAGTCGCTCTAAGTGATCACTGTAGTTTGAAGGGTCAGAAGGAACCTCAGGTAGGGCAGAGATGTTGGAATTATCATACCAGAGTAGGAAGCAGCCTAAGAGCTCTACCTGATGGAGTAAGCCGAGTGCTGTACAGGTTGAGGATGCAAGCAGAAAAGTACAGCAAGAAAAGCCTTAGAGGGTAAAGTCACTGTCAAGTCAATGAACAGCTACTTCACTGGGATCTCCGTTAGGACAGATGTAAAAGGATGAACAATTGCTAAACTTGATGATATGTCAATGGGAACATTACTGTTGCGGGAAACGTTGAAAATGAAACCACCACTCTCTGCGCCCCTACTTCTCTCAGCCTACCAACTCCCCCCGCCCTTCCCCCCACCCCCGTGGGGCCAGACCTGCAGACTTCCTGCACTTCTGCTGCTGGTAACTCTCTCCAACTAGCCCCCACTGCATCCAATCGCTGTGTTTCCAGCTCTGGCTCACTTGTCCCTGGAGCCGCTAGTTCCTTCTCCACCATCAACCCCTTCCTAGTAAGCAAGTAAATCAAAACTCTTGAAGCTTATAATTAGCCAATCAGATTCATATATCGATAAATTCTCAATTGTCCCAATTATTCTGACCTTATGACCTTCTGCCTCCATCTTGGCCTTCTTCCCTTTCCCTGAGATGCAGTCTCTGCAACTCTTAGGTCCGCCTCCGTTTTCACTGTCCAATCACAGGCCTCCCACTGACCTAATATTTCAGTGCGATTGGACAGGGAAAATCCTGTCACACATTAATTGCCACAGTGAAACAGAGTGAAAAAAATAAGAACATAATATCTAAGAAATGTGAGATAACTGGAAAAGATATTGTGAAGGAAGGATGAGAAATCCAAGAGAGAAGAAAAGAACACTGTTGTCAGGAATGATAATCTCCGGAATCCCATGCACCTATTGAAAACAACATTGCAATGTATGGATTCACTGCATTCATTCATTCCTATGTCGCTGGACAACTGGGCTGTTCCCACTTTCAGAAGAGTACTTTTAAATATCCATGTATGTTTTCATGTGAATGTGTGCTCTGCACCCTCTTGTGTGTATACCTAAGAGTGCAACTGCCTGGTCATCAGTTAACTCGATGCTTAACTTCGTAAGAACCTGCCCAGCGGCTTCCCAAGGCCCCTTTACTCTACATTCCTTCCAGCAGTGAATGGGCATTCTAGCTTCTCAGTTGTTTGTCCCTTAGATGGTACTCACTTTAGCAGATGTGATGGGGAACCTCACTATAACTTTGATGGACCTTTCTCTGATGACTATGCCATCGAATAGTTTTACAGGCTTCATGGGGACCTTTACATCATTTGAAAGAAGTGTCTACTCAAATCCTTTTCCCATCCTTAAACCAGGTAGTTTCTCTTTAATTTTTAGATGAAGAAATTCCTCAGATAGTCTGGGTAGTAGTTTCTTATTAGATATATTCTTTGCAAATTTTTCCCTCATTCTGTGGGTGGTCTTTTGCAATTCATTTTAAAAATGTGCTTCTAGGAGAAAAGGACATATGAGAGGCATTTGAATTATGCAAATTTAATTTCACTTTTATAGTGATTTCTACAGAGGAGGAAAAGGTAGGTAGCAAAAGAAAATATTTGAGCAACTCCAATGTTCCTCAAGCTTTACATATATTTACTTTTCCTGGTCCTCAAAAATTTCTACGAAGCTCCTTTTTTTTAATCTTATTTCAGACTTGTAAGTGGAGGCTTCACTGACTGTAAATTCACTGAGTTCTTAAAGTGCAAAATAAGGATTGGGTTGACTTTATCTGGCTATAAGGCCTGCTAGTTCTAATCTATCAAATTCCCTCCCTCATTTTCTAAACATTCCTAAACTTGGTCAGGATAAAATTATTCCAATGAGTACTAGTTGCCTTTAATGGGTGAATTCTGTGCTATGCTCCACCTTCCCAGAAGAGCCATTGTGCCATGATTCATATGCATCCGTCTGCTTGGCATCCAGCATCCCCTAGAGATAATGTAACACAGCCGCTCACTTGTGTTCCTAGTAGACTTTGCATTTGCATTTTACATTCCTAAGAGATGAAAAAGAGAAGTATTTGTTGATGAAAATTGTCTCTTGGGAACATTGCGATAAATATGTATCTGGATCAAGGATTCTCGGGATGCAACATTTGTACTGCTGTACCATCTTATGATATTCAAAGATGAGATAAAATGCAAATTTAGCTCTGTGCAACTGTACAAGTCCAAAAATGTTTCTACTATGCCTGAATTTAAGCACAAAATTGAGTAATATTCTATAGTTTAATAATTTTGTCTATTTTTCATGTAATCAAAACAACCAGTAGAAAATGAATGAGGATAATTGTGTTAAATATTGCTCGATATGGGAATTATGTTTATCTCTAACCAACTAATAGATTGGACTGATAGACGGCAGAAGAATGCACATACATGACACAAGCAAGAGTTCAAAGTCACTTCCCATTGAATTTGAACAGTATCAGCATCATTTACTGTAAAAACATTTTACATGTATTTTTTGCATGTCTGTAGGTCAGAGCCCAAATTTTAGAAATTAGTTTTCTTTCCACCATGTAGGTTCTGGAAATCTAGCTCCAGTCATGCAGGCAAACACGGTGCTAGTGAAGGAATGGGAGTTCTACATTTTGATACAAAGGCATCAAGGAGGAGATGGTGAAACTAGCTGTAGCTTAGAGTATATAAGGCCCAAAGCCTGCCCCCTGCACTTCTTGACAAGTACTCTCACCTACTGAGCCAGCCAGCCAGCCAGCGCCCAGGACTGCAATGAACAGAACACTTTGATATTCAACTTCTAAAATTACATGAATATATTTTATAGAATTTTTTTTTCAGTACCAAACCATATTTAGGTTGTGTAGACAAATGAAGCTGTCTATACAAACAGAATCTTTGCTCTCAAGGACAGTTGTGGCCGGAAAGAAAGAACAGGAGGTCCTGAGCTAGGGTGTCTAGGCCTTGGCACCTTCATTTGCAAAGTGAGGAAATTATATGAAGTGATGTCTAAGGTCAATAGTATCTTTACAATGCCAGGAGTGAGCAGAAAGGAGAGACCGGCCCAAGAACTGTTTGTAGGTGGATGTTCTACCTATGCGTCCTGGAAATGAGGAGTGATCTAGTAGAGGAAAGACAGAATCCTGTGCTGTCTGCAAGGGTGGGGGCTGGATTGGAAACGTGACAAACAGAAGCAAGCGTGGCTGGAAGTGTTGAGGCAGGTGAAGCAGGGAGGAGCGGCTGTGTGGAGTAGCTCCTTTGGAAAACAAACTTAATTTTCAAAATGCACAATGAATTTCAAGTATGTAAGATATTTTTCAATTTGAAAACAGAATGAGACGTTCACAAATGTATATAGACATGTTGAAGTGGGGAATGAAAATTGGCCAAAGCAACAGACTTGATGTGCAAGGTAAAATTCAGATTTAAGGAGGACCATAAAAATCAGCTCACAGAGGCCTCAGGAGGCTGTGATGTAATTTAAAGAAATAAAATAATTAAAGAGGTTAAGAAAAGGTTAAGAAAAAAAAAGTAAGTAGTAAAAAAGAAATAGTAAGTCTTAAAAAGAAAATTTAACCTATCTTTCCTTTAAAAGAGTTAAAATTAAGAAATAATTAGATGCCATTAATGCAAATGAAAATAATAACAGTGGTGTCTTAGAGTTTTACTGCTGTGGAGAGACACTGTGACCAAGGCAACCCTTTCAAAACATTAATAACTAAGGTTGGCTTACAGTTTCAGAGGTTTAATCCATTATCATCATGGTGGGAAGTATAGCAGCATGCAGGCAGACATGGTGCTGGAGAAGGAGCTGAGAGTTTCACATCTTGATAAGAAGAGAGCAATGGGAGACTGTAAGACTGGACATAGCTTGAGCATCTGCTTCCTCCAACAAGGCTACACCTACTCCAACACATCTTAATAGTGCTATTCCCTATGCACAAGCATTCAAACACACAAGTCTATGGGAGCTATCTCTATTCCAATCACCACAAATAGTAAATCAACCTGATTCAGGTTAGAGGAAAGAGGCTGTGAAGAAAGAAACCCTTAGTTCATCAAGGAAAGAGCAATCAAGTTCCTTCCTAGAGAGCCCTGGTAGCCACCAGGAGAGCAGTTAGTACAACGCAACACAAAAATCACACAGTGTGATTGTTTCGCAGTTGAGACACTACAGTTCAATGAAATCGTGTAACATCCCCAACATTGCATTACCAATTTGTGAGGCAGAAGTGGGATTTCACCTCTTATCTGGTAGCTCACGAGCTCATCTCCTTAATCCCTGAACTACTGCAGTATCCACAGCACAAAACTGACAGCAGTTTTAGAAAATACACAAATAGCTCTGAGCTTGAGCCCATCTGAACAATCATTTAATTAATGTATGGAAAACTGATCTAAAGTTATCATGCTTAGCCTGTATGTTATGCTAGATGTAAACACAACACAATTTTGTCAGTAAAAATCCAGGAGCCAATATATGAATATAATTGATGTATTGAAAGTTGAAGTATCACTTCCTAAAAAAAAAATATTTACCTTAGATGGTAAATAGCCACAATAGCATTCTAAATATTTCAACTTTCACTAGTCTTCACATGTCAGTTCAGTGAACAACAAGGGCAGCAGCAACCACCAGCAACAACAACAACAACAACAACAACAACAACAACAATGAAATTTGAAAACATGCTACATAGTAGCATACAGCTCAGAGTCTTTACTGAAATATTTTCTCTGTTGAACAAATCATAATCTTGATCCTTAAAAACAGGTAAGAGAAACTTCAATTGTTTCCTAGCTTCCACTTCTAACTTATACCTTTGAAGGCATTCTAGTTCTTTCTCGTGTTGTAGTTTGGACATAGTGTTCCCTTTGCAGATAGCTTTGTTGGGCCCTCCAGCAGTTTAACAGCATTCTTGGCTGGAGCTTAGGCGGGGGAGAAATTGAGAACTCGTGTCCAATCTTTATGAAGCAGAACATGCTCTTCCCACCATCAGCTGAAAGCTGGGGTTTGACAAAATGTAGTGTAAGTTCACTGTCATTAACCTGACATCAAGTGGACGGAGAAGCTGCTGCTACAGCCTGTCAGAGACACAGGCTATAGAGGCTGCCACTGCTACTGCACAGGGACAGATATGCAGAAATATATCACTTTGTAGGCAGGACAGGTGCATGTGTCCCTCAGTACATGTCCATAGTGTGTTGGGAGGCATGTAGGACCAATCAAATATTCTTGAAGATGGTCATAAGAGGTCTGGACCAAGCCTTGAAAGTGAGTTAAAGTTCCTAGGGAAGATTTAAGAGAATTCTAATTTAGTTATGTATATAACATGCTTCAAAACTAGTGGGTTTTGTTGTTATTCTTTTTCTTTGTCTATGTACTATATAATGAATCCTCTCAAAAGCATTCATTCATTCTTCATTCCACTGGTGATAAAGCTCAAGGCTTTGTGTATGTTAGACAAGGATTTTATCACTGAACTCAACCCTCAATCTCTAAAGTTATTTTTAAATACTTAAGAAGAATGACAAATATTTTAACTGCTAGAGGAGTTAACATTAATCAAATATAACTGTAAACAGAATGTTGGATGATGTTCATAGTTTCAAAAACTAATTAGCACACTCAAATTTGGGCTTCTTTTCAATTATGTTAGTTACAAGCCTAATCATCTGTGGGATGGTTCTTCTTGAATGTGGCTGTTGGCTTGTGCACATCACTTTGGTCAGAGTTGGAGAGTCAGGCTTGTTAGCTACACTTAGATTGACTTGGAGACTGTGTCCATTATGGCCATCACCTACGTACATCAGGCACTTGAAAGTGCCATTGTCTATGTCATATCCAAATACACTTTGATTTCCCTGGAGAACGAACGAATTTCCAGACGCTGGTCGATTAGGAAGAAGAGTCTTGCTCAGGACCTATTGGAGGCGCTAGTGCTATTTATAGCCAATCTGTATCTACCTCTGTTGTTTTTTGATGTCCATGCTGCTGCTTGCCAAACAAGAGCGAAGTAAACTGGGAAACCAAGAAGAGTGCAGAGACTGTCGGTGAGTCCTACTCTATGAGATCTATGGTGCACTTGATCCTGACACTGGAGAAGTAACCCTGCCCTCCCACCCACCCTCTGCCATTTATGTCATTTGGCCAATGGCCATAAAGAAAACAAGTTGCCAGATGAGAGTAAGAAAAGTCATTTCCAGTCTTCTTGCGCATCTGATTCAATCCCTATAAATTTGCCCTCATGTCTTACAATAATTAAGTTCATCTATCCTTGTTTCTTAATTTCTTCTTCCCGTGATTAACAATGTAAAACTAGGGGGCTGGAGATATGGGTTAGTGGTTAAGACCCTGTACTACTCTTCCAGAGGACCTGAGTTTGTTTCCTAGCACCTATAACCCCTTCTCAAGGCAGACCCACTGTCTATTGCCTCCTATGGAACCTATATTCATGTGATAACACACACAGACACACACATTAAAAATAATAAAACAGCTCATAATTAAAATAAAAAATGTGTTTAAAATTTTACTTTAAAGTGCCTTGTATTTAAATAATGTTTTCTGTTTCATAAACATTTCTATATAACTTGCTATATTTAGATACTTGCAATATATCTTCCCACTAGAAAGTTATTAGCTTCCAATTTATACTTAGTAAACCAAGATTATAGAAGAGAAATGAAATGAGATTTATTATTTAGTGAGTCTTTAGAACCCATTAAGCATATGTTATCCATTCCATTTTGTAATTGAGGACATTGAAAATTTAAGAAGTATGTGCAAAGTTATCAGTAAATTGTTACTGGATCTGGAATTTAAAATTAACTTCTTGGCTCTGGGTCATGCATAAATTATGACTGGAACCACATATAAATATCCATGTCTGGCCCATATTCTAAACAAATTTAGAACTAAACAACTTCATGTGAATATTGAAAGATTGCAAAATATCTTTGGTTAAGAACCACTGTTCCACAGTTTCCCAGTCTGACTCTTTGGGGAAAGGGGCGGGGTTTCTAGGCGAGGTGTGGTGCTTTGGATAAAAGTACCTCCCCACCTCACCCCCCCCCCACAACAACAGTCTCATAGACTTGAATTCTTACTCATCAGGGAATGGCATCACTTGAGCAGAATTAAAAGATGTGGCCTTCTTAAGAGTAGGTTCGATGCCGTAGTGTAGGGGAATGTGAGGGCAATGAGGCAGGAGTGGGTGGGTAGGTGGGGGAGCACCCTCATAGAAGCAGGAGGAGGGGGGAGGGGATTAGGGGGTTTGCAGAGGGGGATAACATTTGAAATGTAACTAATTAAAATAACCAATAATAAAAAAAAAAAGAGTAGATGTGGGCTCTATTTGAAAAAATTGTCTCACTAATGGAGGGCTTAGAGGTTTCAACAGCCCAAGCCAGGCTCTCTCTCTCTGCTGCCAGAAGATCAAGTGTAGAACTCTCAGCTATGCTAGCCCATGTCTGCTTGTGCGCCACCATGCTTCCCTCTATGATGATAATGGACCAAAATGTTGCAGGGTTTTCTCTATCCAGTCACATTAGGGCAGTGACGGGCCTGTGATTAGACAGGAAGAAGGAAGCAGAGTGAGGAGTTTAGGGGACAGGAGAGAGGTCGTGGGAGAGGGAAGGGAGAAGAACCAGAATTTAGGCAGACATGGTATTATCTAAAGGTTAGAATAATTGGGTTAAAGTTTTATCATTATCAATTGGCTCTGAAATTATTGTATGGGCATCTTGTAAAATGTGATATTATTAATACATAAATCTAATTGGTTTACTATAAGCTTAAGAGTCTTAATTAGACCAGGTAATTAGGTGTTGAGATGCCAACTAGGAGTGTATAGAACAATGCACGAAAGCAAGAAAGTTGGCGGCCAAGAGACCACGAGAGTGAGATCATCTGGTGCAGGGGCTAGATCCAGAAAGCTGTCAGTGGCCACAGGAGTGACAGAGCATGGACTAGCCCCGATGAGAGTTGGCAGGTTCTTTTTTCCCACAACACTAAACTTCTGGAACTGAAAGCAAGCCACAATAAAATGCTTTTTCTTATAAGAGTTGCCTGGGTTATGGCATTTCTTCATAGCAATAGCACATTGACACCAGGCTAAGAATGATCTTGAACTTTAGAATTTTCCTTCCCAATACTAGGATGATAAGCATTCTCAACTACATTCTTTTTATGCAGTACTGGGGATCAAATTCTGGCTTCATGAATGCTGGGAGTGGTGGTTCGAATTTGAGAAACAATGCCCCATAATTTTATGCATTTGAAATCGTGGTTCCCAACTAAGGGGAGTTGCTGTGGAAGGTTATGAACTTTTAGGTTATAGAGCCTTACTGGAGGAAGTGGGTCACGTGCGTTGGGCCTTGGAAGTTTTATTTCCTAGCTTTCATTTCTTTCTACTGTTTCCTGTCTACAGAATCAATGTCATGCTTTCTCTGTTGTGATGGATTACATCCCTGCCTAAACTTATACCAACTTCTAGCTGTAATCCAACTGTACACCTTCTTCATGTCAGGTGTCCAGTTACAATAATGAGAAAGTAACTGATTTGCTAACAGTCTACTAACTGAGCTTTATTGCCACATCTTACCTTTTGATTCTTTATTATAAGTTATCTTCTCAAACTAGAGAATTATCAAGACATATTTATCACATTTTAACAGAACAATGTGGCTTATCTACATTTAAAAATTCTATGCAGAATCTGATCATGAACTTGATCGTTAATAAATATGAACCTGAGAAAAACAGCGATAGATTTTGCTATCTTGCAATACTTTCAATATGCTTTATATCATACTCACTTAAAACAACATAAGCAGTCTAAATCACAGAGACCTAAGATAATATTGATGCATAAACAGAAAAAACAAACACCTGAGACCAATACAGAGGCAGAGTCCAAAAGCCGATTCATGTTTCCAGTGAGTATATCTGAACCTATAAAATGAAAGATTTAAAATATCACATTTCTGCCGTTATTATTGACATATTACGGAAAATGAGTAAGAGGCAATCTTTAAATGCAAGTGCCTATGTGAAAACATGGAGACAGAAAGAAAAGTAAAAAGAAATGAACTACATCCTTAGATTATAAATGTTTCAAGTAGGCTATGAATTTAAACATAAAAAGCAAAAATAGTAAAAAAAAAATTGTAGACATGTTGGAAATTGTATTCAGGAACTTGGAGTTAGGAAGGGACTTCTTTATTATATGGTAAATAATGTTTCAGCGTCTTAAAAGTGCTTCCAGCTTGATGATAGTGGTGCATGCCTTTAATCCCAGCACTTTGGAGTCAGAGGGAAACAGAACTCTGTGAGTTCAAGACCAGCCTCATCTACAGAGGGAGTTGCAGAAGAGCCAGGGCTACACAGAGAAACCCGACTCAAAAAACAAAAATAAAAACTAAGAAACAAAAAAGTGCTTCCATTTTATGATGGTTAGTCACTATGGAGACAAGCCTCTGGGCATGTCTGTAAGAGAGTTTCTAGATTAGATGAGCTATGGGGGAGATACTCCCTGCAGGCAGACCAAACTGTTCTATGGGCTGGAGTTTGAGACAGAGTGAAAAGGAGCAAAGGGGCTGAGTGTCAGCATTCTGACACGAAGGTCTCTACCTCTCGACAGAAGATAGCTGTAACTAACTGCTTCAAGGTTCTCCAACAGTGATCCAATATCAGGCCTCCCTTTCTTGGCTGGCCCTTCGTCACAGTAACAGTACAAATAGCTAATGTGCACATTTAAGACACAAAATGGTAAGTGTGAACACATTGAAATAACTGCAATAAGGACTCATTTATCCAAAGACATCAAGTTACAATAAGCATGCAAGTCAGAGACCTGAGGGAAACAATTGAAAACTACATGCCAATGCAGTAGGAAATAGAAAGAAAGGAAGGCTAGTGGCAAAGCAGATGAAATATTTGAGCTGGAACTTTGCAAAAATGAAAAGGATCTCAAGAACTCAAACTGTTTCTATATATGTGAGACAAACCACAAGCATACTAAAAACCATTACAGATCTCTAAGGTCTGGGCAAATTGAGAGTAGTGTGCGTTGAACACACGGCTAGGAGCGTAAATTGTCTGAGCCATTTGGGAAAGCAGTTTGGAATCAGCTGGTGAAGCTGAAGGCATGTACATCTTGTCATCCCACAATTTAAAACCCAAAATAGAACTCATTGAGTTTGTGCATGTGGACCAGAATGTATTATGTAGAAGAGAATGTCTGTAGCCTTGTTACTCCTAATTATCCCAAACTAGAAATGATGCAAATATCCAGAGATAGTAAAAAAGGATAAATAATTTATGACACTTCATACATTGAAACATTGAATAGCCATAAAACAAAATAAACCCTGGCTCTACTCCAAAATCTTCCACAGATGCCATTAAACAAAGTAAGTCAGGACATCTAGTCATATTCTGTAGGACTCCAATCATAAATTTCACACACATACAAAATAACAAAATTAAGTAGGGATATGAACAAATCTGGGAGATTGTAGAAAATTGCTATTGTGGAATCAAGTCCTTTCCTGAAGTAAGAAGTGAAGGGACATTTGGTGTAAAGGGCAGTGGGAGTGAATCTGCCCATGGTGTAGCAATGTAATTAGGTGTTCTTTCACAAGTGTTTACTATAATTTTCATTGGCTGTTGCACACTTTTCTGTTTGCATCTTTATAGCTCATGATATTGGAAAGCTTACTTGAGCAGAAAATCTCCCCTGATGTTTGTATTACTACTAAATTAGATCCTAACAGGAATCTGAGGTTAGTAATTGAAAAAGATGCCATATAAGTTTGGTTTCCTGATGTGTGTTTGTGTGTCGGGGGGGGGGGGGTATACATATGTGCAAATGAGTATGTGTACATGAGTGAATGTGTATGTGCACATGTGTGCATGTGTGTGCAAACCTATGTGTGTGTATATGACTATGTGTGTTTAGGACCCATGTTTTTTTTTTAATGTTGCCACAAGGTAAGGAATAGTTAGCAGAATGAATCATTTCATACAACAACATCTAGAAATGGGAAGGTGGCAAGAACAGCTGTTGGAATAACAATGGAGACTGTGCAGACAAGGCATGGCACTCGGGATTTTAATTAAGCAGCATGTTTATTTCAGCATGAATGACTTCCTACCGCTTCCTGTGTTGGGTGCCTACCATGATTGCTGTGGACAGCATGCCTTCCTTCCTAGGACCTTGCCCCTTTCTTTGCTGCCTCTCTTACTCAGTGAAGCCCTGTTACTTAGCTCGGGCTGCTTCTCAGGACTCCTCACAGGAAGAGGCCGACTCAAGGATAAGCCAATAGACTCATATTAAAATATAAAAGAAAGAAATTAAATTACGGCAGCACGGCAACAGGTTTGGTCATAAAGCCTGGAACACATTATATCAGAACTAAAACATATTTACACACTGAATGAGAGCATTATGACTGTGCACACAGAAAATAAAGCAGTCCTAACAATGTACGTGGAAACCAGCCCCTCATTTCATCTGACACAAGATCACTCCCCTCCTACCATCCAGAAAAAGGGAAATAACTAAACAACAGGCAGGTGTTCTTCCCAACACTTCTACTTTTTCTACCAAGAGATATAAGTGTGCTATTCTGGGGTCATGGGTTACCAAACAGAACAGAAAGCTAACTTTGCAGGAAGGAGAGAGGCCTCGTATGTCTGCAGCAGCAGCTCATGTTCTTTTTTATCCGCTGACAGCTGTCAAATCCCTTACATGTACTCTCTCCTTTACTCTTCATGATTTTCTATAAAATGTGTTTTCTTCCTTTCTTCCTGTCTGGGAAGAAACTGATGTATTGAAAAGCCCAGTGCTTGGGCCAGGCATAGCGATGCATGACTTTAATTCTAGCAGATTGGGAGGCAGAGGCAGGAGGCAGGTCTCTGTGAGTTCAAGGCCAGCCAGGTCTACAGAGTAACAGCCAGAGCTACATAGTGAGAGATCCTGACTAAAGAGAGAGAGAGAGAGAAAGAGAGAGAGAGAGAGAGAGAGAGAGAGAGAGAGAGAGAGAGAGAGGCAGGAGGCAGGGAGGGAAGAAAGAGGAAAGGGCTGGGGAGGAAGGAGTAAAGAAGAAGGAAGAAGAGAGAAGGGAAGGGAAGGGAGGAAGAAAGACCCAGTATTTTGCACATGGTAATCTCATGGCTGTGGAAGAATGAGAATTCAGCCCCAAGGGCCAGAACCTCCAAGACACATCAAATTGCTTGAACTTATAGGGAGATAGAACCTCCTAAGACCCCTTAAAATATCCTGGCAGTTCTGGAAATGAGTTAAGTTCTCTGATTCAAGGATAAGAGCTAGAATAATTCTTGGACAGCTCCCTCAAAAGCCTGAAGAAATCACAGAAGATTTTAGAAGCACATAATCTATTCTTAGATATCTTACTACAGAGAGTCTGATACAGGTTTTAAAAAGATCATGAAATATTTCTGCAATACTGTAACAGTGGAAGGAATTTCAGCTGTAAAGCCACCTAAACCATCAATACTGCCTGTCTCAACTGTCTAGGTTGTGACATTCTACTGTTACGCTTTCACGTGACAGATATCCTCCCCTACACACAGGTTTGCAAGCCACACTTTTCAGTTAAATTCTAACTCCAAACTATAAAATAGTGGAATTGATGTGCTAGAATAATTCATAAATTTTATATTGCCTGGCATTTGATACCAAACCCTGACACTATTGCTGATACCAAGAAGTGATTGCTGACAGGAGCCTGGTATGGCTGTCCTCTGAGAGGCTCTGCCAGCATCTGACTAATACAGATGCAGACACTTACAGCCAACTGTTGGACTGAGCCCAGGGATGACAATGGAAATGTTTGGGGAAGGACTGAAGGAGATAAAGGGATTACAACCCCATAGGAAGAACAACAATATCAACTAAGTGAACCCCTCAGACCTTCTAGGGACTAAACCACCAATCAAAGAGTATACATGAAGGGGTCAATGGCTTCAGCTACATATGCAGCAGAAGATGGCCTTATCTGGCATCAGTGGGAGGGGAGGCCCTTGGTCCTGTGGGGATTTGATGCCCCAGCATAGGGGGATGCTAGAAAAATGAGATGGGAGTGGGTGGCAAAGGGAAGGGAGATGGGAAAGAGGGGTGTGAGGGAAAAGGGGGACAGCATTTGAAATGTAAATAAATAAAATAACCAATAAAGATAGATAGATAGATAGATAGATAGATAGATAGATAGATAGATAGCATGACGACATCTCATGTTATCCCCATTGTGTCCCACTGGGGTGTGAAGTATCTGTTTGTCCCTTCTGCTCACATTGCACATGCTACCTGCATGTTAGTCATTTACCTAGGTTATAAGATCAACTACCACTATCTCAGAGCTTCCTATAAATTTTATCAAGAATTATTTGATAATGGCCCCAGAGTTCAAGAGCAATAATGCAGAGACTCATAATGTGGTAAGTGACATCACCAAGTGCTTTTTATAAGTAGAAAGGTAAAAGCTGTTCACTTACAGGAAGTAAATGTAGGCTGAAGTCACTAAGAAAAATGTTTCTGTGCAGGAAACTATAGACAAAAAAGAAATTCATGTTATTTGGCTGTCATATACCCTAAAGCATATAAATATGTACAATGGGTGTTAAAATGGAAGAAGTATGAATTTTCTGTAAGCAAGTATAAAATATAAACTGTGCCCAACATGGTTGTTTACTCCTTTAACTCCAGCACTCTAGAGGCAGAGGCAAGAGGATCTTTAAGTTGGAATCTTGTACTGGCTGGTTTTGTGTGTCAACTTGACACAGACTGGAGTTATCACAGAGAAGGGAGCTTCAGTTGGGGAAGTGCCTCCATGAGACCCAGCTGTGGGGCATTTTCTCAATTAGTGATCAAGGGGGTAGGGCCTCTTGTGGGTGGTGCCATCCCTAGGCTGGAAGTTTTGGGTTCTATAAGAAAGTAGGCTGAGGAAGCCAGGGGAAGCAAGCCAGTAAGTAACATCCCTCCATGGCCTCTGCATCAGCTCCTGCTTCCTGACCTGCCTGAGTTCCAGTCCTGACTTCCTTTGGTGATGAACAGCCATGTGGAAGTAAGCTGAATAAACCCTTTCCTCCCCAACTTGTTTCTTGGTCATGATGTTTGTGCAGGAATAGAAACCCTGACTAAGACAAATCCAATCTACATAGAAACTTACATAGAAAGATCCAAGACAGGCACAACTACATAGAGAGACCCTGGTTCAAACAACAAAACAACAAACAATTATGGAGATATGGCTCAGTGCTATTTTTAGATATGAGGTTTTTAGCATCTACTGGGACATTTGTGACTTCTAGTGAGATATGGGGAAGGAAGTGTCTCTAAGGATGAAAGAGACATTTTTGTTTTAGTGTGCAAAACTCAAGAATGAGTTCTAGGATCTTGTCTTATGAACTTGAAGAATTAAATTCACAGAGAGATGACTTTGAAAGAGGAATTGTATTACTATAGAAAGAAAGCAAAGACATAGACCCACCGAGGGACGCCTCCCACCTCATCATACCATGCTCCACAAAACATATCCTGGCTTCCTTTTTATAAAACTCAGCATCTAGAGTCTTCTGTTATAGGCGTTATAGGAAGAACCATATAAGTATTGAGCTAATTTCTATGTAATCGGTTGATTCTTTAAATGTGTCAGCAGTTCAGCCAATTGGGAAGACTCACACAATGAATATTCCTCATATCTAATTAGGGAGATGATCATACACTATTCATACACTCTCTATCCAGTTACGGTAGTTGATAACTCCCTTTGCCCATCTCTGAATTATGCTTTGCTAGTTGTTAAGCCTAATTGTGTGCTAGCTATTTGCCCACAGCTTTTCAGGTATCTTGTAGGCTGTCCATTGAGCTATGCTCTCTTTGCTCTCACACATATGTGTCTAGCTTGTAGCTTTACCATGGCAGAGATCTAACTCTATCATAGCTTCCAAAATACAGATGGGGTCTTTCTTGCTTACCTCATATCTAGCTACTAGTGTCTAGGGTAGTCTCCCTTATGTAATATGTGGAAGCTTCTAGATGCTTCCAGAAGCTGCACATCTGTTACATCCTTTCCACAACTGAGTGTGCTGCCGTTAGCTGCACTAGAAATAAGAACTTATAGAAGAGGAACAATGTTTTGCATATGTTCCTCAAGGAAAAACGGTCTCTCAGGAAACCAGGTGGCCTACCACCAATCGTCAGAGCCCTTGTCTTTCTTGTAACTTGGTCGGGTTGACCAATTGTTCCCTAGTGTTCTAGATCTTGCTGCTCTCAACCTAACCCTCTTCTTATCTGTAATGTCTGTTCTTCCCACCTCCTGGAGAGTCAGGAATGAAAGTTTATTCATCCCCAAATAAGGTCCCAATGGCAGACCTAGGAAATAATTCTGACCAACCCAAATCTAACTTGGTGGATTGTCTTAGTTAGAGTTTCTACTGCTGTGAAGAGACACCATGTCCATGGCAACTCTTACGAAGATGAAAGACCCCGTAGGGAGACCCTCACTCAAGTCCCAGGAGAACGCGCACCCAGTGAAACACGAGAGGCCAACTTGATGTAAACACATGAGGTTGTTTAATAGCGGAGCTCCGGGTCGACACGTATCTCACACAGGAGATAGAGGAATCGACCTCGAAACTCAAAAGTTAAGGGCTTATATAGGAAACAGGGCCAAAGGAACAAAGGAATTAGAATAATTATGCATGATTGGTCACTACAATTATTAACTAGTTAGTGTACATGCAGACCAGAGTGGAAAATTCCTAATAGGGTGCTATTCGGGAGTTTCTGGCTGACCTTAAACTATCTCTAAGAGGACCAGATGGCCCATTATTCAGAGCCTGCCCAAGGACACGTCCTTGCAGGCCCAGACTTGTTCCTCCTCCATATCCATGATTTTTATGTCTTCCTGACCTGCCAGCTCTTATGATAGCTAACATCTTGTTTGCTTATTCTTAGGCCTATGTGGCAGGCTTATGTTGTTATGAGGCTTATCCAACACAGGTCCCATGCTTTAGTTATTCCTTTTCAAAGACAATCATTTAACTGGGTCTGGCTTACACATCCAGAGGTTTAGTCCATTATCCTCATGGCAAGAAGCATGGCAACACCCCGGCAGACATGGTGCTCTGAGCAGCAGCTGAGTGGTCCACATCTCTATCAGTAGGCAACAGGAAGAGAGAAAGGGGGGAGGGTGAGAATTGGGGGGCGGGAGGAGGTGGGGACTGGATCTGGCTTGAGCATCTGAAACCTCAAAGCCCTCCCCCAGTGACGCATTTCCTCTAACAAGGCTACACTTCCGAATAGTGCTGAAGGGACTCTGGTCCGCTTGAACATGGAGAACGTGGCTCTGACAACCTTGCCCTTATCCCCATTCCCTCTCTCTTGCTTTAAAAAAGGAAAAAGTTAGATTACATTTCTAAAGCTACCCACCAACGTCTATTCCCTTGTTTGGCTACTTCCTCCTTCTGAGGCTGACCATCAAGGTCCAGCTATCAAAGTATTGAAGTCCAGCAATCAAAAGCCCCCTTTGGTTCACCTAATTAACATGCCCAATCAAAATAAACTATCGCCACCACAGGATAGCCCACTCTCACACAGACCCCCTGTTTTTCTTTCCTTAAAAAGAAAAGGATACCTGCAAGGACATTTGCTGCTGCTTTTCTGCCTGAGGCAGAAAGCAGCCACTCACATTTCTTCCCGTATTAGTAAAGGATCTCTCTGTGAAAACAGGTGTTTGAATGCAGGCTTGAAAGGGAACCCCTGCCACGCAGGTGTCTCCTAACAAGGGCCACTTCCTGTGAGCCAATGGGAACCATTTTCATTCCCCAGCCCCCGCCCCACAGAGCCTGTCTCTTAACTCTCTCTCCTTCTATTCTGAGAAGGGGGAGTTCCCCACTGGGCACCACCCTACCCTGGTATTTGTTTTCAGACCCTGGACAAGTGGTATTTTTACATACCAAAACAGACATGGCTTCCAGGTTCTCCCAGCATCCTTCAGTCCCTATCTGGCATACTCTGCCCTAAACCTGAACTTTCTAGCCCAGGGGCTGGGCTTCCCTCCCGCAAGAGGCTCCTCCCTATATAATCCAGACATTTTGATCTCTCTCTTCTCCTCGTCTCTCCCTGCCTATTCTCCTTTCTCTCTCTTTTTCTCTCCCTCCCCATTGCCCTCCCCACCAAGTCCCTGCTGCTGTACAACAAATATTAAAATAAAATAACAATAACGGCAGTGCAAGTCAGACAGTAGACATTATTTTTCGGAAATAGAGTCAGTGAATTTTTTAACTAGCTTTGACCATACTCAAATACATAAGCTCTGTTTGAGAAAACAGAGAACAATGCAAAATAATGATCTACTTTGGGGATGTATAGATAATTAACCATATTAGAAGACCTAGAAATATTATCTAGAAGCTGTACAACTAGTTCTATCAAAGATAGGCTATTTTTTTTTTTACTAAAGTTGGCTTTTCCCATGCAGTAGATTTCTATATTTTTTTTTTGTTTTAATGAAAACTTTAAGAAGCATTACCCGGACTGTAGGAACAATTCCACACTTTAAGCAAGAGTTTGAGAAAAAACCATCAAACTATATTGAAATAGCTCTTTTCAATGATACCACTGATTTTTTACTTGGGAAACAATATTTTTTCCAAAACTTTGTTATAATAATGTAAAATTTTGAGAACTATGAAATAGTTTTCTCTACAGTAATAAAAGTCAAAATAAGACTAAATGGAAATACTTGCTATACATGATCACCAAGAACTGCTTAAGA
The DNA here is from genome assembly GCA_019843815.1 of Montemys delectorum. Taxonomy (NCBI): domain Eukaryota; kingdom Metazoa; phylum Chordata; class Mammalia; order Rodentia; family Muridae; genus Montemys; species Montemys delectorum. Next base: position 4,947 of record JADRCD010206175.1, on the reverse strand, counting down.
AAAGTAATTCATAGTTTCTGAGGCTAAATTATTCCAGGAGAAAAACATACACACACACACAATTAGCCCGTGAGGATGTTTACCCATTAAGCCACTGTTTAGCAAGAGCTGCTCTTGATTTTCTGTCTTTTTTTTCTTTACTTTCTCCTCAAACAGTGCCATAAAAAAATTAAAAATAGTTTACATACAACAATACAATTAGGAAAGGAGAAAAAATTAAAGGCTCGTACTATGTATTAGTTATCTAATTGCTTCCAAAATACTTGACTTTGTCAAGCAAGGGAGGGAAGAAAGGGTTTATTTTGTCTCAGTCTTATGACATAGCTACCACAGTGGGCTAGGATGCTGGGGGAGCCGTAGGCTTTGTAACATCTGCAGTCAGGCCGGAAGAGTAGATGCTAACTCTCAGGTCTTTATCCCTTCTCATGCTAACCAGAGATGCCAGCTCATGGAAGTATGCTGCCCACATTCAGGGTAGTTCTTCCTGCCTCAATTAACTAAGCCTAAAAAATCCCTTCAAAGGGACACCCAGAGGCTTGGCCCTAAGGTGCTTGTAGGTTCTGTCAAGTTGGCTATCCATGTTAACCACCCTACACTGAGGCGTGTTACAGTAGCCATCGCAAATTGCATCGACAGAAAGAATAGACAACTACTGGTCATCATGTCACAGCCTGTTAAAGACTAAATCACCATCTATTTCAGAAGAGTCGACCGCCTATTTCAGAATCTGAAGATCTGTGATTCTGATTGTTTTCGATCACTGCTTTTCTTCAACCTACTTTGAAGTCACCCACCCTCTCCTAACTTCTCTTTCGTAAGGGTAGGATTTATTGCCTGGCTGGAAATGGCACCTTTGGGGATAGCAGCATGTTTATTCACAAGGAATTTTAAAATGGAGATGAGAGAAAAAACCTTCTTCTTCTTAGACTCTTGCCCCGGTCCTCTACCGCACCCCACCCCACCCCACCCCACTTAGGCTCTTGAGGTTCTGATCTATAAAAACAAGTGAGTAAAAGGTGCTCTGCCTCCAAAGCGCATGTTCTTCTGGCAGCACACACCTTCCACTAGTCTAGGCTTTTGGCAAATGGACAATGGAATTGCATTTTGTCTGGTTTCCTGGCATGCATCGGACCATAGCAAAGTCTGCCTAGACTAGGGAGTGCATAGGTCAGAGGTACAGTCAGGACAGACTGTTAACACCTGAAAGGATTGTCTTGTCAGCCAGACTAGTGACAATGCCTCTGTATGTCAGTCACATTTTCTCAAGGAAATGAGGCTGTGTTTATGATAACAACCCACAATAAGGAGAGCTGGCTTTGACATGCCTGACTGTATTAGAGAAATGGAGAAATACTCAGTTACAAGAACAAATCTTTGAAGTCCTCGAATTTATAATTTACATTTGTGGGGCTAAAACAGACTCAGCAAAGCAAAGATGACACAGTGCAGATCAGCATTGATGCTTAAATTGCAGGTCAAGCTGGAGTTGTTCTGCCACGCACTCCATCCCACCACACTTTGGAGGGAGCCTTGGAGCAGTGCCAGGAACTTGAGCTTGGCCAGGGGATCACAAGCCTTACCTTTTCCCTTAGGTTCAAGACCAACAACAATAAGAAAGTAAGCTCAATTGACTTGTGTCATCGGGGTGTGCAGAGAGAGTACTCAAAGAAAATGAGATCAAAGAACAGCTTAAAAGATAAAGAAAAACCACATATATTTATACTGAATAAACTCAGAACACCTGTTCCGATATAAGTACACAAATTTTTAAGTACTAATTTTAAACTTTTTCTTGTTTTTGTTTTTATGTTTTAGTGGCTTTCTGAAGTGTTCTTTATTTCATAGCAACTTTACCTATAAAAAGAATATAAGTTTCTGGCCATTGAACAAATGAGGACGAAACGCAGCTAATGCTGAAAATATCTTAAGCAAAGCTAAATATGGCAACAGAAGCATGAAGTAAGCCCATTACTTCAGAACAGCTTCATCTTGTTAAAATTTCAGACCAAAGAGAAAATTTCTGTCAAAAGAACAGGTGGAAAGAGGGTTTAATTCTGAAGATTTGGCAGCATGTTTTCTATGATTTAAGGCAAGAGCTATAAACACACACTGTTAAATACCCAGGTTTGATCAAATAGCTGTATATGACAGAGACAGAAGTGAAGTTGTTGTTGGTTTAATTAATTTTAAAATTCTTTTGTAATTAGCTTACAAAGTAAAAGATATTTCCACATGGGATTTTTATTTTTTAGAACTGATCAACATTTTTGTTTTTATGATCATCACTGTAGAAGACACCACTTTGCATAAATACATAATACAAAATGAAAAGAGCAGAAATATATTTAGAGCCATTTCAGAAAGTACTGGAAATTCTACTCAATCCCATTTCGAAATTCATTTAACAATTTTTAATGAAATGGAGTCAGCACCTAGCAATTCGTGTGAGTGTGTGTTTGCAGTACAAATGACATGTATTCATGTCTGTTGTTTCTTGTTTGTTGGCTTGTTCTATTAGCTTTAAATCCCAATCACAGGCCCTCACTGTTTACTCTCATTCTCCTCAAAGGAGTCCCACCTGGGTAACACCTCACTGTAGGCCCTCTAGTCCCAGCAGGACTAGGCACATCCTCTCCCACTGAGGCCCAACCAAGAAGGCTAGGTAGGGAAAGGGATCCAATGACAGGCAACGGAGACTGAGACAGTCCCCTGCTCCATTTGTTAGGGTACCACATGAAAGCCAAGCTGTACATTTGCTCCAAGTGTGTGGGGGTCTAGGTTCAGCTCCTGCATGCTCCCTGGTTGGTGTCCGAAGCACTGTGAACTCACACCACATAGGATGTTTATATGTATTTCATTTTGTGTGGTTATCTCCTAAGACTTAATTTTCATATTCTTGCCCTCCTCTGCCCGCTGCACATGGTCACACCCAAAATTCCTTCTTTTACATCGCTCTATCATCTGTCCCCATTCCCTTTCTGGAGTCTCTTTTTATCTAATCCCATAAAGCCCTCTCTAGTTTATCTATGTTTACCATCCCTAGATACAAATGTCAAACAGTTAAACAGTTAGCCCAGTCCACAGTGGATGGCGCCATCCCTGAGTAAGTGGGTCTGGGCTGTATAAGAAAGCGAGAACAAGCCGGGCAGTGGTGGCGCATGCCTTTAATCCCAGCACTTGAGAGGCAGAGGAAGGTAGATTTCTGAGTTCGAGGCCAACCTGGTCTACAGAGTGAGTTCCACGACAGCCAGGGCTATACAGAGAAACCCTGTCCCAAAAAACGAAAGAAAGAAAGAAAGAAAGAAAGAAAGAAAGAAAGAAAGAAAGAAAGAAAGAAAAAAAGAAAGAAAGAAAGAAAGAGAGAGAGAGAAAAGAAAGCGAGAACATGCAAGGTAAAGCAAGTCAGCAGTATTCTTCCAGGCTCTCTGCTTTGGTTCCCACCTCTACACTCCTGCCTCCGGCTCCTTAGCTTTCTATAACCTGTAAGTCAAATAGACACTTTGTTCTCCAAGTTGCTTTGAGTCAGTTTTGTTTTTTGTTCTTGTTTTCTGGGGAGTTTTTTGTTTTGTTTTTTTGTTTTATCACAGAAACAAAGAAGCAAAGTAGGCCAAGTTGGATCCACACTAAGAGAGAATATGTGGTATTTTTCTCTTTGAACCCAGGTTATCTCACTTGAAACCATGTCTTCCAGTTCCATCCATTTTTTAATTATTTCAAAGTTAAAAGTTCATTTTTCTGTGGTAGCAGGTGTTGCACACAGTACTATTGTTGGGTCAGGCACGTGTTCTAGCGCTGAGCTATTTCTCCAACATAAAGAAGTTAACTGTGTGCTCAGGATTTCTGACTCAGGATACTGAAGGAAGACCTCAAGTTTAAGACCTGACTAGGCTACATAGTGAGTTCAAGGCCAGCCTAGGCAACTCAGTGAGACCATAGGGGCTTGGACTGTACTTCAGTGGTAAAGAACTGGCCTAGTATCGTGGTCACTAACCTGCGATCAGATGCTAGTTAGCATGTGGTTAGTCTTTTGCTTATGTTATGTATTTCTTTATCCTATGTTTAGAATATCAGAAATCCTAAACAGAATATTTCCAATATCAGTGTCATAGAGATTTATCAAATGCTAGAGATAATGCTCTATTGACTTAAGCCAGCATCTATTCCATTTAGATACTTAAAACCTTCTTTACTCAGTAGGGAGATGGAAAGAGTCTGAAGGAGGTGAGAGACAAAAAGAATATAACCAAATTCCAAAGAATAAATAAACCATTTTAAAACATTTCACTCTGGGTTTTATATTGTCTAATAACTTTAATATTGTTCATTTTGTTTAAAAAGTACATGTGTCCAACTACAAAGGAACTTAAAGTTTTGAATTGACCCAATATTTTCAATGGTATATATTATAGCTGAAATAGTGTTCTTCAAAAAGAAAGCAACATACCAGTTTGAGAAATTTTAATTTTATTATATCTGTCATACATGAGTTAGGACATTCTTGGCAAACAGAGACAAAAAGACACATGGGTCCTGAAAGAGATACAAAATTAATTTCTCTTCTACTTTCGTCACTGTCAGAATTTGTTTTTATTTCCCTGTGGTGGATCTGTGACTTCAGCTTTCTGGGTATTAAAGTATCCAGAACAATGTTTGCACTTCCAAAGAATGCAACACATGTTACTTCTTTGAGGCGGTGGTTATACCCACTGATGATCAACAAAATAGGAGTAGTCACTTACATTCAAACATCACCTTGACTGCTTTAGAAAATGTGATGTCCTATTTTAATTTTGCCTAAAACTATATTAAAACATTCTATAGTAGTGTTATTTTTAATATGCTAATTGGGTTACTCCATAGAAAATAAAGTATTTAATAAAAAAAAAAATAATGTTTTTGTGTTTGAGGATGTTAGCTTCTCATGGAAGGTTGGAAGTAGAAGAAACC
>JADRCD010206174.1:0-14555 GCA_019843815.1 Montemys delectorum | reverse complement strand
TGTCTTCCTCCATCGTCCTCTTCTCATGTCTCCTCCCTGTCTCTTCTCTCCCCTTCTCCCCCAAACTTTTCAGCTCCACCTTCCCTCCTGCTGCCCAATCATTGGCCTTAGTCTTTATTTGAAAAGTTAAGGTGGGGAGAAGGTTCACAAGGCACCTGTATGGCGATTCACTCTGTTTCAGTCTGCAGTGCTTTCCAGGAGAGGAGAATTAACACCAAAATACAAGACCAGGGTTATCCACTACAACACACCATGCATAGCCTTTTGGTACTGGGTAACCTTACTCAGTATTGTATTCTCAAGTTATATGCATATGCCTTCAAAATTCATGATGTATTTATCTTTATTAGCTGAATTGTATTCCATTGTGTAGATGTACTATATTTTCTTTATCTATTCTTCAGTTGAGGGACATCTGGGTTGTTTCCAGTTTCTGCCTATTACAAATAAAGTTGCTATGAACATGGTTGAGCAAGTGTCTTTGTGGGATGCTGGAGATCTGTTGGGTATATGTCCAGGAGTGGTATTGCTGAGACTTCCATTAGGACTATTCCTAGTTTTCTGAGAAAAGTGTCAAATTAATTTCCAAAGATGTTGTACAAGTTTGCACTCCCACCAACAATGAAGAATTTTTCTCCTAGGTGCACATTTTCGCCAGCATGTGCTATATCTTGAGATTTTAATTTTAGCCATTTTGATGGATATAAGATCAAACCTCTGAGTTGATTTGATATGCATTTCTCTGATGACTCTAAGGACTTTAACATTTCTTTAAGTGCTTCTTGGCCACTAGAGATACCTCTGTTGAGAATTCTCTGTTTAGCTATGTTCTCTAATTTGTTTTTTTTTTTTTTTTTTTTTTTTTTTTTTTTTTTTTTTTTTTTTTTACTAATTAGGCTATTTGGTGTCTAACTTCTTGAGTATTTTGTAAATTTTGAATATTAGCTCTTTGTCAGATGCAAGGTTGTTGAAGATTATTTCCCAGGGTGTAGACTGTCTCTTTGTCCTTTTCCCAATGTCCTTTGCCTTACTGAAGATTTGTAGTTTCATGAGGTCCTATTTATGAATTGTTGAGCCATTGGTGTTCTATTAAGGAAACTGTCTCTCATACCAATGAGTTGAAGGCCATTCTCCACTTTGTAGCAAGTTTTAAATTGAGATATTTGATCCACTTGCACTTGAGTTTTAGGCAGGATGATAAATAAGAATCTATTGTTTGACATTCTACTTTTAAACACCCTGTTAGACCAGCAACTTTTGTTGAAGATGCATTTTTCCATTGTATGGTTTTGGATTTGGGGTCAAAAATCAAGTGTCCATATGACTGTGGGTTTATTTCTGGGGCTTTGAATTGATTCTACTGATAAATGTTTCTGTTTCTGTACCAATACCATGCAGCTTTTAATCACTATTGCTCTGTAGTAGTGCTTGAAGTCAGGCATAGTGATTCTTCTCAATGTCTTTTAATGTTAAGGATTATTTTGGCTATGTTGAGTTTTTGTTTTTCCATAAGAAGTTGAGAATTGCTCTTTCAAGATCTATAAAAAATGTGTTGTAATTTTGATAGGGATTGCATTGAATCTCTAGGATTGCTTTAGGTAAGATGGACATTTTAATTCTGCTGCAACTACTTATCCATGAGTATAGGAGAACTTTCTATCTTCTTCTGTATCTTTATGAATTTGTTTCTTCAAGGACTTGAAATTCATGTCATATAACTCTGTCCACTGCTTGGCTAGAGTTACAACAAGGTATTTTATATAATTTGTGGCTATTGTAAAGGATATTGTTTCCCTAATTTCTTTCTTGGTCTGATTATCATTTTTATAAAGAACAGCTAGTGATTACTTTGAGTTAATTTTGTATTCAGCCATATTCTGAAGGAATTAATCAGCTGTAGGAGTTGTTTGGTAGAATTTTTTGCATCACTTATATATATTATCATATCATCCACAAATTTTGATACATTAACTTCTTTGTTCCAATTTATAGCCCCTTGATCTCCTTTAATTGTGTTACTGCCCTGGCTAGAACATCAAGTACTATATTGAATAGATAGGAAGAGAGTGGGCAGCCTTGCCTTGTACCTGATGCCAGTGGAAATGCTTTAAATTTCTCTTCATTTAGTTTGATGTTAGCTATTGGCTTGCTGTATAGTGCTTTGATTATATTTAGCTGTGTGCCATGCATACCTGATTTCTCTAATACTTTTAACCTGAAGGGATTTTGGGTTTCTATTTTGAATGAGTTGAGTGAATTCTTTATACAGAGAGCAAGTCAAAGGAAATAAATAACAAGGGATAGATGCAAAAGAGATAGGTACCTTGATAGTAAAAAGTCAACTATAGCACTAAAATTGCCAGCAGACATTTCTAGAAGCCTTTTATAGTTAGAAAGGTCTGAGGAAGAGCAATGGGTTCCCTCAGGTTAACTTTCCAAGTGCATGGAAAAGTAAGAGTAGAAAGGTAATATTATCAAAACTGGGGCTAATACATTCCAATAGAATTTAACTGAGGGAGTTACTTTTAGGCAATAATCTATAGTTCTCAGGGGAGAGTTCTAGCCAGAGCAAATGCCTACTTGGGTGAAGCTTTCTTACAAAAGAACAAATAGAAACAGACAGAGATAGCATCAAATCAGGAACATACTACAGGAGTTAGCAGAGAGGAAATGGCTAAATTGAGACACTTAGCTGAAGTTCCAGATTATGCTTTCTAGCCTGGGTTGGAGAGAGGACTCAAGCATAAAAGATTTGTTTCACAACCCAAATTATGAAAGGTGTTCTATCATCTAATGAGATAATCATGCTTTTATATATTTATATATTTATATATTTATTTATTTATTTATTTTTTGCTTTCAGTTAGTTTACTTGGTGGATGATGTTGATGAATTGTTACATATTGAACAATCAATCTTTCCCTAGGATGAAGCCTTCTTGATGTTAAATTGTTGGTGTATTTAATGTATTCCTGGATGCATCTTCACTGTGAGATTTTATTGAATAATTTTGCTTCAATTTTGTATCAGGGTGATTGAAAATGAGTTTGGCTGTGTCTGCCTTTGTATGTTACCTAGTCTTTTTCCTTTGTCACTTTTAACACTCATTCTTTGTTCTATAGATCTTGTGTTTTGATGTGCAGGGAGGGCTTTCATTTCTGGTCCATCTAATTGATGTTCTTTAAGCTTCTTCTATGTTTATAGGCATCTCTTTCCCTAGGTTTGGAAAGTTACTTTGAGTTATTTGTTAAGAAAATTTTCTGGGTCTTTGTCTTTTCTATTCCTATTTTTCTTAGGTTAGATATTCTCATGGTATCCCAGATATTTTAGCTTTAAATCTCTTGCTTATGTATCAATTTCTTCTATTATATTTTCTATACCTGAGATTATTTCTCCCATCTCCTGTGTTCTGTTAGTGATGCTTGCATCTGCTCTTCCTGTTCTCTTCTCTAGGATTTTCATCTCTACATTTTTGTATTACTTCTATTTCCACTTACAGGTCTTGTGCAGTTTTATTTCCTTCACCTGTTTAATTGTATTTTCCTGTATGTATTTAAGGCAATTGTTTGACTCTCCTTTAAAGACCTCTACCTATTCGATTGTGTTTTCCAGTATTTCTTTAAGTGTTTTATTTATTTCCTCTTTAAAAGCCCATATCATCATTGTAAGGCTGGTTTTAAAGTCATTGACTTGTGTTTCAGGTATTGTGATATCCATCGCTTGCTGTAGTGCAGTACCTATGCTTTGTAGGTGTCATGTTAACCTGGCTTTTGTTGACCTTTAGGCACCTGGCTTATGAGAGCCTATAGTCATCTGGATGGTTTTCAGTCCCTAGATGTCCTTGTAGTAGTAGTAGATATTGAGATGTGGGTGAATCTTAATGGTCCTGGTGTGACAGCCCTCTGATGGTACCCTTGGGAATAGGGTTCCAGACATGCATGTCTGTATGGTTCAGGAGCTGCAGGTCCAAGAAAGGTGGGTGGAGAGGTGGCAGGACAATGGACGTCCCCTGGGATAATCAGGCTGCTCAAGGGCAGCTTGTCTTGGCAGAAAGGATTCAGCCAGTAGTAAAGATGGGTATGGGAGAGGAAGCTAAGCTGTAAGGTTCAGGAGTCAATGGTCTGATGAAGGTGGTGGAGAGGTGTTGGGAGAGCAGAAGCTACTCTGAGACACCATTCACCTCGGGGCAGCTTACCTTGGAGCAGAGGGCTCAGCAATCAGGAAAGGTGGGAAGAAGAAGAGAAACCTAGATGTATGGCTCAGGATCTGCAGGTCTAATGAAAATGTAGGGAAAGCAATCTCCTCTTTGCGTCTTATTCCCAACATTTTGTCTCTGTGTGGCAATAAATCTTCTTTGAGCTGAGAAGTTAGTTTTGGGACCCTGAACTGATACTACTTCCTAACACACTCTGTCTCTTTCTCTCATTCTCTCTCTTCCTGTCTCTTTCTTTCTAATCTTTATTTTGCTTTTTTGTCTTCCCTAGCAAAACTAGGTGAATACTAAAGTTAATTTCAAATCAGATGCAGTGAAAATTTTTTTATTTTGTTTATAGAGTATTGAAATATATTTTATTATCTTCAATTTTCTGATATGGTTTCATAAAATTTTCGTTATCTTCTTCATTAGAAAGTGAATACACACATAATTGTTCTTTGATGAACATAAATCTTCTGACTAATCTAGACAAAAGTGAAATATTTTTCTAGCAAACCACTAGACAACACAGGGCATTTAAGACATTATACTTACTTTTTGTTGAACACAGATTATATGTGGGACAGTGCGGGACAGTGGTCTGCTCAGGTAAATTAAGCTCAGTTGAGTATTTGGATTTGAGCCCTGGACCCCCTGTGAGTAATTTCTGCTTGCAGAGGGAGGAAGGAGCTTGGCCATAACTCCTTAGTCTTTGGTTCCTGTTTCAGTCACAACCCCTCACAGCTGCCCCTGCAGGAGATGTGTGCTCTAACAGGCAGACAATGCCCCAAGCTCCCAGCATTCTAGCTGGACCCTATCCCCAGTCATCTGACTACAAGCCAGACATGCCACACCCCATACAATATAAGAGACACTTTGCCCCCAACTCATTCTTTCATTCTCACTCTGTCTGTCTCCTCTCTGCTTTCCCTCTCTTGCTCTTTCTCTCCTCTCTGCTCTTTGTCTCTTCTCTTGCTTTCTTCCTTTCCTTTCTCTCTCTCTCTCCTTTTCTTCTCTCTCTCCTTCCTCTCCTTACCTTCTCTCTACCTAACTAGCCTATTTTCTCCTTTTTACAATACAATAACTCATTTTTACATTGACTCCTTTATAACTAACATGCCATGCAGCCATAGGTCAGCACCAGAGAGAGAGAGAGAGGGCGGGGGGGGGGACCCGGGCCCTGCCTGTGGTACAATGATTATACATTGTAAGAACTATGATACTATCATTTTTTTAATACTCATAGATACATGAAAAAGTTTCATAGCTCACCTTGTGTTTATTGCCATCAAGAATATCATTCAATAAATGTCATGTCACCTCCTATTATGAATCATTGTTCAGCTGGTAAAGTGCCTATCTAGCAGCAAAAACCCTTTTTTTATGGCTAGGACCATATAGAACAGTTCATTGGTGTGAACTACTGTAATTATTCCTGGGAAGCTTGGTAGAGGCAGAACAGATATCCATGTTCATAATTTTCTATCTGTCTTGTTGACTTGAATATTTGGTTTGTTCAAAACCAAGTTGGTCTACATAATATCTTATTTTAGAAAATGATAAATAAGTAGGAAAATAGAGAAAGATTATAGATATTTAACAGATAGATAGATAAAGAGAAAGATAACAAATAGAAAAATGGATAGATAGATGACACATACATACATACATATATACATACATATATACTGTCAGACAGACAGATAAAACCATGGTTTGATTTATGCTCCAATTTCCCTAGTATTTATTTGAGTATACAATATATTTTCATTTCACATACAATGTGTTTTCATTAAAATACATTTGTTGCTCATTTGAAAAGTATTATATTGTAGTTTTGGAAGTTAGCATTATACTTTGTCAGTGTTGAAACTATCAACTTTACACAACTTAAAATTTTTGTAATTAAAAGCAGATATTCCTTGAGCATTATATACTTTCTAATTATTGGACAATTTTGTTTTTTGAAACTAGAAATTCATATGTATAGAAATACATATGTAGATAGAAATAAATCATAGCTTAAGTCAAACTTATTTTTCATTATGTATAGCTCTTAACGATCATCCAGTTTTAAAATATTTAAGAAATATGTTTGTTTTAATGGATGGGAAATATTCCAAATTATGAGTAAGCAGTATTTTCTCTACTTGTTTATCTGATAATCAATGATGTTTTCATTTCTGCTAATTATAGTGGGCAAAAGTACAATAAATGTATTTATATAAGAATCTCCTTCTAGCCTATTATAATTATTTAGACTAGGCATCTAAGAGTAGAATTTCAAGGCTATTGTTTAATTATGTTTCAGTTTATACAACTTGCTTTTCATGTAAGCTCTGCCTCACAGTTACTTGAAAACTATCTCTTGCTCCTCTTCTCTTGTTCTCTTGTTCTCTGGTTCTCTTCCCCCTCTCTCCCTTCTCTCCCCATTCTCTTGCCCCTCTCTTTCTCTACTTGCTTATGGCCAGCCTAATGCTCTCTCTCTCTCTCTCTCTCTCTCTCTCTCTCTCTCTCTCTCTCTCTCTCTCTCTCTCTTTCTTTCTTCCTCTCTCTCTCTGTCTCTACTAGATCCTCAAATCCCCTCCCCATGCCCTAAATAGACTCTATTCTATACTATACCATAGTGTGGCTGGTACCTCAGGGGGAAGGGATGCCTCAGCATGGGCCTGCAGAGGTACCCCCTTCCCCTGCCTCCAAATACATTCCTGGCTTCCTTTTCTTTTTTTATAGAACACAACATATACAGTATTATTAGGCTATTTTCAGCACCCAGTTATCTGATTTTGCTACAAGTAAAGGTCAAGCATTTTCAGATGCTGAGCTCCCAGTCTTCTGTCCAGTACTGGAATTGTTAATGGATTCTTTTGTTTTTAGTAGATTTAACTTACCAATACCAATATTTTATGTTATCACTACATTTATTTAGTTAATTGTTGTGTTTGTATGTGTGTATCAGTAAGAATTTCTATGGTTTTCTTGAGGATGTCAGAGAACTATTTTCAGTAGTTGATTCTTTGCAGCTACCATTTGGATTCTAGTGAGTGAAGACACATCAGGTTTGGAAGCAAGCACTTTTAGTCACTGAATCTTCTCATAAGCCCTTGCTGGCTTTCATTACCCAAACCCAGACAAACCAATAGAGAGAGATTAAAAATAAGGTAGTTTTATGTTGTATCAAGAGCAGGGCCTTCTGCTGAGGACGATGGCTCTCTCTCTCCCTGGTGCTGACCTGCAGTTGTATGGTGCATTAGTTGAAAATGAGGCAAAGTATAAATGACTTATTTTATTGTAGGAAGGAGAAAATTGGCCTGTTAAGAAGAGAGAAGGAAAGGAGAGGAAGGAGAGGAAGAAAGCAAGAGAAGAACAAAGAGCAAGAGAAGAGAGAGAGCAAGAAAGGGAGAGCAGAGAGAGGAAAAAGAGCAAGAGATAGGGGAAGAGTAAGAGAGTGGGAGAGTGAGAAAGTGAGAAGGGGACAAACTTCCCCTTATATTGTATGGGGAGTGGAATGTCTGGTTTGTGGTTGGATGACTAGGTGTAGTCATCCAGGTCCAGCATCTAGGTCCAGCTAGAATGTTGGGAGCTTGGGGCATTGTCTGCCAGACACAGCACAGATCTCATGCAGGGGCAGCTGTGAGGGGTTGTGACTGAAACAGGAACCAAAGTCTCAAGAGTTATGGCCAAGCTCCTTCCCTCTTCTACATGCAGAAATTGCAGACAGGAGTCCAGTGCTCAAAGCCAAATTCTCAACTGAGCTTAAATTAACTGAGCAGAACACTGCCCCATACTCTCTCATATTTTTGCCTATACAGGAAATCAAATCATCAAATATATGTAATTATAAACAAATACATTGATAGAAATCACCATTCCTTTGCTTCAGTATTAGTATTTTTTGAACCTGATCAAAAGTGGGTCTTTGCTCTGGTGGAATCACCATCCTTGACCTTAAGGTGTATTACAGAGAAATTGTGATTAAAAAGTGCATGGTATTGGTACAGTGACAAGCAGGTAGATCAATGGAATAGAATTGAAAACCCAAAAATGAATCCACAAACCTATCACTACTTGATCTTTGACAAAGGAGTTAAAACCATCCAGTGGAAAAAAGACAGCATTTTCAACAAATGGTGCTGGCTCAACTGGTGATTAGCATGTAGAAGAATGCAAATTGATCTATTCCTATCTCCTTGTACAAAGCTCAAGCCCAAGTAGATCAAGGACCTCCACATAAAACTAGATAAACTGAAACTAATAGAAAAGAAAATGAGGAAGAGCCTCGAGTACAAAGGCACAGGGGAGAATTTCCTGAACAGAAGCTTATGCTCTAAGATCAGGAATTGACAAATGGGACCTCATAAAGTTTCAAAACTTCTGTAAGGCAAAAGACACTGTCAATAGGACAAAACGGCAACCAACAAATTATGAAAAAATATTTACCAATCCTATATCTGATAGAAGGCTTATGTCCAATATATACAAAGAACTCAAGAAGTTAGATACCAGAGAACCAAGTAATCCTATTAAAAATGGGGTACAGAGCTAAACAAAGAATTCTCAATTGATGAATACCAAATGACTGAGAAGCACCTAAAGAAATGTTCAACATCCTTAGCCATCAGGGAAATACAAATCAAAACAACCTTGAGATTCCACTTCACACCAATCAGAATGGCTGGGATAAAAAACTCAGGTGACAGCAGATGCTGAAAAAGTTGTGGAGAAAGAGGAACACCCCTTCATTGCTTGTGGGATTGCAAGCTAGTACAACCACTCTAGAAATCAGTTTGGTGGTTCCTCCAGAAATTGGATATAGTACTGCCAGAGGACCCAGCTATACCACTCCTGGGCATATATCCAAAAGATTCTCTAACATGTAATAAGGACACATGCTCCACCATGTTCATAGCAGGCCTATATATAAAATAGTCAGAAACTGGAAACAACCCACATGTCCCTCAACAGAGAAATGGATACAGAAAATGTGGTACATCTACACAATGGAGTATTACTCAGCTATTAAAAACAACGAATTAATGAAATTCTTAGGGAAATGGGTGGATCTGGAGAATATCATCTTGAGTGAGGTAACCCAATCACAAATAAACACATATGGTATGCACTCTCTGATAAATGGATATTAACCCAGAAGATTGGAATACACAATATACAATCCACAGGGCTGTCGAGATAGCACAGCAGGTAAGAACACTGACTACTCTTCCAAAAATCCTGAGTTCAGATCCCAGCAACCACATGGTGGCTCACAACTACCAGGAATGAGATCGGACACCCTCTTCTGGTGAGTCTGAAGACAGCTACAGTGTATTAAGCTGGAGCGAGAGGGGCCAGAACAAATGGGCTGGAGCTAGCATGCCATATGGAGCAGGGCCAGCAGAGGTCCTGAGTTCAATTCCCAGCAGCCACACACATGATGGCTCAAGCTACAGTGTACTCATACACTTAAAATAAATAAAATAACTTAAAAAATGTATAATCCATAAACCACAAGAAACTGAAGAAGGGAGACCAAAATGTGGATACTTCCTTCCTTCTTAGAAGGGGGAACAAAGTACCCATGGAAGGATTTGCAGAGACAAACTATGGAGCAGAGACTGAAGGAAGGACAATCCAGAGACTGTTCCACCTGGGAATCCTTCCCATATTTAATCATCAAATCTAGACACTATTGTGGATGTCAGCAAGTGCTGACAGACAGGAGCCTGATATAGCTGTCTTTGGAGAGGCTCCGACAGTACACGACTAATACAGAAGTAGAGGCTCACAGCCATCCATTGGACTGAGTACAGGGTCCCCAATGAAGGAGCTAGAGAAAGGACCTGAGGAGCTGAAGGGCTTGAAGCCCCTTAGGACAAACAAAAATATAAACTACCTAGTACCCTCAGAGCTCCCAGGGACTAAACCACCAACCAAAGAGTACACATTGTGGGTTTCATGGCTCCAGCAGCATATTTAGCAGAGGATGGCTAAGTTAGTCATCAATGGGAGGAGAGACCCTTGGTCCTGTGAAGGTTCTATGCCCCAGTGTAGGGGAATGCCAGGGCCAGTAAGCAGAAGAGGGTGGGTTGGCAAGCAGGAGGAGAGGGGAGGGAACAGGGGTTTGTTTTTGTTTTTTGTTTTGGTATTTTTTCAATTTTCATTTTATTCATTTATTTATTTATTAATTTTTGGAGGGAAAACTGGGAAAGGAAATATTGAATGACATATAAATAAAGAAAATATCTAATAAAAAAGGTAGGTCTTTGTATTGAAACTACAACTTGTATTGATTCTGAAATTATAACATTAATTTTCAAAAATATGTTTATTTATTGTTTACTATTAATATTATTTTGTGTTTTGTATTTGTGTTAGTGTTTATCAACTTTATTACTGTATACATAGGATACATAGAACATAGGAAGAACAAAGGGCAACAATGGAGTTCTGCTGCTCTTCTTTCACTGTTACGTGGATCCTGGAATTGAACTCATATCATCTGACCAGAGCAGCGAGTTCTTCTGCTTGTTGAGCCACTTTGTGTGAGCCAAATAATCTCAAACTGCATTTCAAACAATTCTTTGGTGAACTTATTAAAGGTAGGTAAACAGGAAAGATAGTCTTCAAAGAATAGCCGAAATAATATTTAGTCCATTCTAGAGTAGTATAAAACATTATATTGGTTCCATAAAAATATATAATAATATATTAGTCTTTTAAAAATCATTCATGATTTTAACCATGAAATAGTATTTTCATTGATTATTTAATATTGAACTTATAAAGAAATAACAGCCAACTTAATTATGTTGAATAAATTTACTTTCTAATCTTGCATGGTGGAACTCTTCAGAGAGATCTAGGATTTAATCCTTAATTTCTATTTCATCTGAGAATGAAATCACTATCAAAGAAAAAACAAAATTAATATACAGCTGTGCTTCTCATTATTATGCAAATGAATTTTCTAAAACCCTCATAGAGATTTCAAGTGGTTTAGATAGATACTCACATCCTGACTTTACAATGTTCTAACACCCATGAGGTTCAGGCACCACTGTTTGGCTAAGTAATTCTAGTCTCTCACTAATGTGACTCACATTTCAATTGTAATGGTGTACTGTTTGTTAATAATTATATAACACATAAGATTAACTGCTTCTGCCCACAAAAACATCATTAAGTAGATAAATAATAAATGTGTACCACGGTCATTAAAAATCACTTCAGTGTTTAGTCTGTCCAAGATTGTGCCCTGTATAGATATAATTCTATTCACAGAAAAGTGCAAAGTTTTCCTACATTCTTATTTCATGATATAAATTCATTTTGGGTATAATAGAAAATTATTAACAGGTATATCAATTAGCTAATGAATGTAGAAGTACATCAAGTGAAATAATAGTGATTTTCAGAAAAGAGATTCAGAATTAAAATGTAAATGGAGGCATGGGAAAAATGCTTGACTATGGTTGTTAAAACCATTGCCTTCATCTCCTTAAGAAGGAAAGTGCATGCTATGAGAAAAGGTCATTTTGTCTTTGAAAATACAATATCAACTAACACTGCACAAACAAAGGAAACATATATCTTTCCCTTAATTGTAGTGCAACAGGTTAAATGTATATGAACTCTTTGGAATTTAATGTGTTCACCACCTTTCCATGACATAGCAAAGATCCTTAGTTTATGTTCAACACTCTAGGAAAAGCTTTGACAATGGGTTAACAATGTCGTTCAGTGGTGAAGTGTGTCTATCACTCTTGCACAGGACTTGGGTTTATTTTCCAGCACTCATGTTGGTGGATTACAAACACCTGTAACTCCAGTTCCTGCATATTTGATGCCCTGCTTTGAAACATGCAAGGCTAAGAAAACACAAGAACATGTAAAGTTGTTTTGAATAATTTTCTTTACAAAGTAAAAATAATATTTTAAATAAGAGTATAACTAAGTCTTACTTTTGAAAATTATGTCTAGAAGCTACACCACTGCATGTTAGTATTTTCCTTACATTTATTATGTGTAAGACTTTCAATGGATTCTGACAATCCATCATGAATGTATATATAGCTCTATTTTCTTTTCTTTCTTTTCTTTTATTGGATATTTTTTTATTTACATTGCACATGTAATACCTTTTCCCAGATTACCCTCCACAAACACCCTACCCCAATCCCCCTACCCCTGCTTCTATGAGGGTGCTCCCCCACCCACCCAGCCACTCTTCCCTCCCTGCCCTCTCATTCCCCTAGATTGGAGCATCCAGCCTACACAGAACCAAGGGATTCTCCTCAGAAGGCCATCCATCCTCTGCTACATATGTGGGTGGAGCCACGGGTCCTTCCATGTGTACTCTTTGGTCGGTGGTTTAGTACCTGGGAGTTCTAGGGGAGTCTGGTTGTTTGATATTGTTGTTCTTCCTATGGAATTGCAAACCCCTTCAGCTCCTTCAGTCCTTTCTCTAACTCCTCTATTGGGGACCTCATGCTCAGTTCAATGGCTGGCTGCAAGTATCCGCCTTTGTATTTGTTAGGCTCTGGCAGAACCTCTCAGGAGACAGCTATATCAGGCTCCTGTCAGCAAGCACTTCTTGCCTACATTTTCAGATAATACAATATTGTTACTATATTTCTGAATTTCTGGTCTTGAATCCCATTAATATATTTTCTTTTAATTACAGATTTCACAGGGATGAAAATTCTTAGAGGGTTTATGCAGTTTTCAAGTAATAATGTGTATAGTTTTAGGAATATCCACAGGTATTTAATTATGTTCTTTAGTACTACATACTTATTAAAATATGAGTGATTCACTTACTCTCTTTGAGCATTCAATTCATATCTTAAAGAAAGCTCAAAATGTCTGAAAAAAACATATCACTCAACAGGAATAAAAGCTTCAAAATGAACATATACTACAAAATCAAAGATGACAGTTTGTAAGACTAATTGATATAATTTTAGCTATATATGATATCCTAGAAGAGATAAAACACTAGACAAAGTAAAGTGATATGTTGGCTATAAGGAAAGAAAAGTTAGAATAGAATATTTTAAAACATTGAAAATATAATGTGATACTATGATGCTATTTATGTAATATATACTATTAGAGTAGATATATATGTGTGTCTGTGTGTGTATGTGTATATGTATTTCAAAGTCATTGATATTATAATAATATGAGTCAATCCTCACTTTTACACTATTATCTTTAGTTATGATGTTTAATACTTATAAGGACATTCACCTTGATGGAACTTGTCAGTACTAGAAAACCATTGTGAATATGGATTCAGTTGCTGATAGGATAGCTCTTCCAATCCCTTAAACATTATACTCCTCTTTACATGTGAGTTTTTTGAATAAATAAATTATTTTTTAAATTTACTTTCCAATGTTATCACCTAGGTCTTCCCTGAAAGAGTTCTTCCCCCAAACCCCTACCCTTTGCCTTTGAGAGTGTTTTCCCCTCCAGGCATCCCCCTCCCCTGGGGTATCAAGTCTCTACAGGATTAGGAACATCCTCTCCCACTGAGAGACAAGGCAGTCCTCTGCTACATATTAGCCAGGTGCCTTGTACCAGCTTGTTTATGCTCTTTACTGGGAGTCTTTGTCTCTGGGAGCTGCTGGGGTGTCCAGGTTAGTAGACACTATTGGTCTTCCTATGATGTTGACATCCTCTTCAATTCCTTCAATCATTCCTCTAACTCTTCCATAGGTGTTCCTGATTTCAGACCAATGCTTGGCTGTATCTGCATCTGTCTCAGTCAGATTGGTTGGTGGTTTAGTCCCTGGGAGCTCTGAGGGTACTAGTTAGTTCATACTGTTGTTCATCTTAAGGGGCTGCAAGCTCTTCAGCTTCTTGGGTCCTTTCTCTAGCTCCTTCATTGAGGACCCTGTACTCAGTCCAATGGACAGCTGTGAGCCTCTACTTCTGTATTAGTTGAATACTGTCAGAGCCTCTCCAAAGACAGCTATATCAGGCTCCTGTCGGCCAGCACTTGCTGGCATCCACAGTAATGTCTGGATTTGATGACTGAATATGGGAAGGATTCCCAGATAGAGCAGTCTCTGGATTGTCCTTCCTTTAGACTCTGCTCCATAGTTAGTCTCTGCAACTATTTCCAAAGGTATTTTGTTCTCCCTTTTAAGAAGGACTGAAGTATCCAATCCTTGGTCTTCGTTCTTCTTGAGTTTGTTGTGGTTTGTGGATTGTACTTTGTGTATTCCAATCTTCTGGGCTAGTATCCACTTATCAGAGAATGCATACCATGTATATTCTTTTGTGATTGGGTTATCTCACTCAGGATGATATTCTCCAGATCCACCCATTTCCATATGTAATAAAAAAAAAA
>JADRCD010206173.1:1282-17792 GCA_019843815.1 Montemys delectorum | reverse complement strand
TTATTAAATTGTTCATATTTTCTGAGTATGTTTTAAAAGGGCCCACATATCAGTCTTAGGAATTCTATAATAAAGTAAATAGAGACTGAGCTGTGTTCAGTAACTAACAAAATGAATGTAGTAATTCTTCAAATACAAATATTTGAGTCTCTTTGTCGAGGGTAAAATTCTGTTACTACTATGTTGCTTAATAATATATTTATGTTTTACTAATACTTAGACTGATTTATACATTGGCCAATATTCTCTAGAGGATCAGAAACAATAGAACAAATACATATTCGAAGAAAATTAGTTAGATTGATTTGTACAGTAATGATTGAGGTGTTTTTTGTTGTTGTCGGTTTTCTTTTTTTGTTTTTTTGTTTGTTTGTTTGTTTTTTGTTTTGTTTTGTTTTGTTTTTTTGGTTTTTCGAGTCAGGGTTTCTCTGTGTAGCCCTGGCTGTCCTGGAACTCACTCTGTAGACCAGGCTGGCCTCGAACTCAGAAATCCACCTTCCTCTGCCTCCCAATTACTGGGATTAAAGGCATGTGCCATCACCTCCTAGCATGACTGAGTTCTTAATTACTGTTGTATTCACAGTGGATATTTTGAGAACCTGGGAGCTGTTTTATTAACATAGTAGGAGTCCTTAGCAGTATCTATCTGGTGCTAAGGATTATTGGATTTCTAGAGAACTTCAGGTCTTTAGTTCATGTTAGATAGCTGGAAAAGGAATGTTTGGTCAACAGAGTTGGTGGCAAAAGTAGCAGCACCAAGTGGAGTAGCAAGGGAGAAAATAGGTAGGCAAATAATAAAAGCTTTTGTTTCAGACTTCATTATATCTGATCAGCCTCAGAATTTTCCTGCCCACTCTACGAAAGGGTCTTTCCAGTCTAGTTAATTCTAGTTGATTGTTGTACAGACATACCCAGTCTTCATTGACTCTACAGGCAAGATTCGCTATATTATACAGGGCTGCAAAATAGCATAACCTTAATTTGTTTGAAGGGCAGTAATTTACAAAGGACTACAACCTCTTCTATCCTTAACTGGGACAAAGAGTGAAGTTAGAATGAGAAAAAAGTTTCTCTTCTAAATGTTTTCTTTAGACTAATTTTTATTCTGAGACACAAACACATAAAAGACAGGGAGAAATTATTTCAGAATTTGGCACATTTCCAATGTCCCATTTCCATGTGCTCATATTCAAAGTAAAATAACAAAAGCACCCCAGTGCATACATTCTGGTCATTCAACTCCACTAGAAGACTAGCTTCTGCCTCCAAGCCATTGTTTCAGCTGTGTAGACTGGCTACATTTCTGATGAGACATCAGTGAACAAGGTCACTCGACATTGTGTTCATAGAAAGTCAAAAGATTGAACCAAGAGAGTATTAATTCATAATATTTTAGCCATCTTTCATTTGATCCTTCATGTTTAAATAAAGGCTCAATCTTACTCTCTTTCATCTTTGATATCTCACTGCTTTATGCAAAAATTATCTTCTTTTAAAACATGAAAATGCATGTAGCTAGAGGGTACTGCTCTTATTAGTATAGAAATTGTAAATGTGTTCTATTTTCTACTTTCTTTCTATAGTGGTCCATCTGGAAATAGAAAAAGAAGTCCTTTTTCTTACTTGGTTGTTTCATCTGCTTAAAGAAAATGCTCTTTGTATCTCTTGCTTTCTTCCCCCTTTCTCAGAGGAGAATACTAACTTTTGAAGCATGCAGTTAAGGGCAGGTTTTCTTGTGCTTTACATACTGAGCACATGTCTTCTGGCAAGTTGCACATTTTGTTCTTTTTTTAATCAGTTTTATGCATTGTTATTCTATTAGTACAAGGCTAGCTATTGCTACAAATGTCCCACAGAGAGACTATTTCTGTGTCTTCTGACAGTGTCAAAGCCTTTGTTTAGCCTTTATTCTTCCTTCTAACACCATGGTCTTTATGACACTATCTATGTCAGTCTAATTTAGATTGGCTTATGCTTATTTGTTCAGTTTCTAATCAGGAGCTTTTGTACCTTACAATTTCAAAACTTTAAGAGCAACTTTAGTCTGCATGTGAATAACTCCCATCTGGAAGTCTAGGCAAAGCAGTTACTGATGTTCTTTTCAACCACTATTTCCTCTCTTACATTAAGTTGTAAGAAATTGGATGCAGAATTTATTATTTCACTTAAAGTTAAGTAAATGTTGTTTGGAATTGGAAAGATATGCCTTTTAAGAAAGCTGAGTTTGGGCTAGAGAGATGGCTGAGGGGTTAAGAGCACTGACTGCTCTTCCAGAGGTCCTGCGTTCAATTCCCAGCAACCACATGGCGGCTCACAATCATCTGTAATGCTATCTGATTCCCTCTTTTGGTGTGTCTTAGATGGCAGCTACAGTGTACTCATATATATAAAATAAATAAATAAATCCAAAAAAAGAAAAAAAGAAAAAGAAAAGAAAAGAAAACCGTGTTTGATAATGATGGGATTGAAGACAGGCTGCCCATAAAATGTGTTATGTTGGTATTAAAAAGCAGCAGAAGCACATGCTTTCAGTTTCCCATGTACAGTCTCTTAGGCAGATTATAAAGCCTGGGACATGCACTACTCTGTTTCTCCTCCATCTTTTTTTTTCCAGAAACATCCTGTAAAGTCTCACTCCAGAGTCCCCCTTCCCATATTTATTCATAACTCTAAAGATTGGGAACCAAAAGAAATGTCTGAGTAAACAGGATATCAAGATGCCCAGGACAATTCCCACTAGATCGCACTTTGTCCTCCAATCAAAGCTGTCACAATATGGTACACACATCAAAAAACCTAAGCATTAAAATATGCAAATTTAATGTTTCTTTAGGTTTATATTTTGTGAATTCCTCTCTTGCATGAATTTAGCTGGGATTGGACATAGCACAATGTTCTCAGGTAAAGAATCTCCAACAGGTATACAACAAAAATGTGATTTTATGTGTCACTTAAAACTACTTCAACTAATATCACTTATGTTAAATAATTTGTATGCCTTTTTCTTATAAATTTGTTTTTTGCGTAAAGAAATGTCAGCCATTAGACTAGCGCAATAACAAAACCTTTCCCTTTACAATAAAAGGAACAACTATTAAAATTTATCTATATATTAATAAAATAGTTTGAGTAAAATAATGTATCACGACACTGTTTTGAAATGTGTCCAGTCTCAATATGAGGATTTTTTCATTGTCTCATTGTACCTTGTTTCATTGTGTTTGTTTGATGTCTCGGGGAGGCCGACTCTTTTCTGTGTTTAAGTGTCACTGGAGATTAAACACGTCTCAATCACACAGGTAAGCTCCTCCCTAACCTAGCTATACCTGAGGTTATTCAGTAAAACTCTATAATTGTGGGTTAAACTCAATAATAGTATTAATCTGTCAGTGACATATTTGAGTTTATGTGACATTAATGCTGCTTTTAAAAAATATTTATTTTAATACTAAA
Organism: Montemys delectorum; assembly: GCA_019843815.1. NCBI lineage: Eukaryota > Metazoa > Chordata > Mammalia > Rodentia > Muridae > Montemys > Montemys delectorum. Next base: position 14,339 of record JADRCD010206173.1, on the reverse strand, counting down.
ATGACACTGAAAAATAATTATAATAGATGTGTGTGTTACAATGACCATTCTATAATCATCAATTCACAAGGCCATATAAAATTTTCTCTATATATCATAAAGCAGAAGATAATGGCTCTTATATAAACTTTAAGAATCTAATTTTACATATGCTAGAAAAACTAACAATCTTCTATTGTTGATTTAACTAACTTTTTTATAAATTTTTAAAATTTTAATTCATGTGTTTGCAGTACAGCATTTGGGTAGAGATGTAGAAAATCCAATTGCGAAGTTATAGATCTTTTTCTATTCATTCCATTCTCATATTTGATATTTAAGCCATTATTCCAGTGGCTTCTTTCTTTCCAAATGTTTTTCTCCTCAAAATAATCTCTGGTGGAAAAATTAAAATGGCATTTGGAACAAAAAAAATATTGTGTTCTGGATGTTGCTGAAATGAGAAGTTTGGAATGAATCTGTAGGCTGAAAGTCAGGCAAAATTGCAAAAGTCTCTACTTAATGCATTCAGTGCTTTTATGAATAACTACACGATGTGCAGTACAGAGTTTGATAATAGTCACATGTATGATGTGCAATATTTTAATTGATTATTATATAATGAAGAGTCTGGTCATAGTTAGAATGTGACTCTGGCCTGACTGGCAAAATTATTTGTAACTGTGGTCTAAGGATGTCTGTCCTCCATGTAGGGCCCTAGACATTGTCCACTCCAATGCCAGATTTTTTTTTTAAGAGATGAAGGCTCAACAAGGGTTGAAGCCTCCACCAAAATTGGGACTTTGTCTTGCCACTTCTGGAGTCAAATGGCATAAGAAATCAGGACTCATTTATCTATTAATTTTTATTGATTTAGTAATATTGGTAAAAGAGGTAAATTAGTGCATTGATGAACTCCAATGCACAGTAATCTTAAAATACCACGGACTTTGTCAGGCAGAGTGGTGCATATTTGTAATCCCAGGGCAGAGGTGAGGCAAAGGTGTCTGAGTTTGATATCATCTACAATGAGACTCTGTTCCAAACATAAATAAATAATAGCATAAAATCATAAACATATATCATACACACACACACACACACACACACACACACCCCTACACATACACTCACATTTACATGCTTGTGAATATAATTGTGGGTGCTTGCAGAGACCATAAGAGAAATTCAGGTACCCTAGACTATAACGATGGGCACCTAGTATTCGCTGAATGTGAGTGCCAGAAACCAAACTCCAATCTTTTGGAGAGTAGAAAATGCTCTCAGGCACTAACCACTCCCTCATAAACCTGTTTTAAATCTTAAAAATACAACACGAGTTGAGATAAGCTAACTCTTCCTAAGGATCAGCTGCTTCTAATGTCTTCAGATATGTAACGATTCTCTGGACTCTCCCATTTGCTAATACTTAACTGAGGTACATTATTCTCATAGCTGACAATGGGTTCCTCAGAGGGTTGTCTATCTGATCAGTATGCCCACCAGGATTTTGCTAGACCAAATTTTCCAGAACACTCCAGAATCTAATTTAAAGGCATTAAGTTCTTCTTCCTATTGGATCCGTAGGCTATGGTGAAGATATGGCAAAGAGAAAAGAATGGCACGGTACCAGATGGAAGTTGTGCATGAATCATTTCCCCAGATGTAATTGGTTTTGTGTGTCACTTATCAGAGGTAAGGCAGCCAACCTCAGAGAATCTTGCTCTTTCATATTTATTTGTGACTTATTTTGTTGTCCATGGATAAATGAGAATTCCTTGTGTTTAGCATTTGGTTAGTCATTTGGTTAATTGACTTTTGAGGATTTAAGCATTTTCCCTCAGGTTTTAGAGTAAGCCATTGACATATGCCACAGGAATGCTAGACCAGACCCTGTTTAGGAATTCAATGCCTCATTTCCAATCTCACATGTTAGCATCCACTTTAAATATCCTAAAGCATTTTCTCAGACAGGAGCAAGGCAGAAAACTGATGACAGTCTCAAAAAGGGGTTAGCAGAAATTTAAACAGATTAAAAGAAATTGTGACAAAGAAATTCTTAGTACATCAGTCATTTACATGAACATTATAGGATAAATTTTACAATTGCAGTAAGCAGATCAATACAAAGCTTGAAACAGTATGAAGGAATAGAATTTCAAAAGAGGAAGAGTTGAAGAATGAGAGGGACTATAGACTAAGAAACTAAGTAAGACCAGAGCATTCCGGAACAGAATGTCAAAAAAGGAAGACTCCTGTCCTATTCCTCCACTTCCTATGCTTTCCACTGGACAAGCACAAGTGAGGTCAGCCTGTAAGCCCACCAGAAAGATAAAGCTCACTTATGCAATTAGAGCAAAGGACAGAGAGCAGAGAGCAGAAAAATGTGTGACCATATCAGAAAATGCACAAACCTCAGTACCTAAATCCATGTCATGTGTGCAGTATTAACTGCTGAGTCTTCTACGAATGCTTATCAGAGCACCATGCATAGCAGACATATCTACTAGCTTGAGGAGTCGAGCATTAGACCAAACATATGAATGTTTTAAATCTTGAGCCTACATTTGACAACCTAACTTAGTAAGAGAACAAGATAAACAGGTAGAATTATATTGTGTTAAATAATGACAAATCCTAACCAAATAATGTCAACATAGAGGAATAGGATGGTAGGAAAAATCAGTATGGTATCATAAGAGAATGGACACACAAACCTCACTAGGAGTTAACATTATATAATGTAATGTTTGACATATGGAAGCATGTGACACAATTATGTATAGAATATTTTTTAAAGAGACACTAAGCATGAGTGGAGATTGTAGCATGATGGCATTTGTGAGGAGGAACAGGGCAGAAAATGTACTCCTCACAGAATGAACAGGAGGAGGAAAGGAGTAAGAAGACAAATAGAAGGGAGAATAGAAATTAGTTGGTTATTTAAGCATGATATGATATGATCCAACTAAATATTTAATAGGAGAATGCTCACTCAAGTTTAAAAAGTAGTGGAAGATAGGCAAATTAGAACTTTCTCAAACATTATCTATTTTATAGTTTTTTGAAAACAGTGACAGTTTGTCATCAATTAAATTATTGGAAAAGGAGATCCATAAAAATGCAATATATTGAAATTAATTGAATATATTAATGTAATTGCATTTTGATTTGGACACTGTGTGTCTAAACTTCTTTCATAATGTAAATTTTGAGTTTTTAATGATACAAATGTTCATATTTTAAGTAATATCATCTTTTTAGATTATAAAATAATTGCATCATTTCTCCCTTCTATTTCCTTCCCCAAACATTCCCATGTATGCTGTGATCCTCTTTCAGTGTGGCACCAACTAACAAGATGTAAGTATTGTTGCCATACTTAAGAAGTATATGTAGAATTGAACAAATGGCTAATATCTAAAGCGGGATACACTTTATAATCAGTTTTATCTTTAAAGGTCATTTTATTAATAACACAAGGAAAAATACATTACTTTCAAAGTCATGTGCTATGATTCTCTTTGAGGACTACATAGGCAAGGAGATAAGGTTGAAAGATTCAGAATTAGATCTATTAACTCGCATTTCTGTTCTGTGAGGATAGCTTGGGTTTTTACTCTGTAAGTTAAACTCTATGCCAATACTCATAAAAACATTGTTTATCACTGTTAATATAAAGTGTTTTCATTTGATGTAGACCTATCCCATGTGAAATCATCTTCATCTGGGAAAATTTCCAGGATAATCAACACAGTGAATTGTCTTCCAAATAATTTACTATGTTGTGAGGACATTTTATAAATTTCAGTCACAAATTTGGAACTTATTTGTTAAGCATTTTACTATACTGTGAGGAGCCCAGTAAAAGATTATCTGGAACAATAGCCACTGTGGATATTATTCAAAAGGAGTTGACAATGGTGAAGTCACTTTGTAAGAAGAGTAGAAAGCAGCCAAGTGAAAAGGCGTCACCTCTGTTCAGTAGTCAGGTCTCTGAGGCAGTTGAGAATGGTTAATTATAGAGCTTAAGGGAAAGAGGTAGAGTAGACACAGGGCGTTCATTCTGCCTTTAGCTTCACCTGATGTAGGCTGAGTAACAGAGAACCAAATTAGCCAGAATTCAATAGCTGACTCCTGGTGCACACTCATCCATTTTAAACGACCTCCCTCCTACTTTTAGATTAAAAGTAGTATCTTATTGCACTGTAAATCTAGGGAATTTCTCACTGGAGAATTTCACATAGTGTTCAACCTCTTTAGAATGCAGTAACCTAAACTTTCATTACATACTTTGATTACAGCATGCACTTCATAAATGTGCATCTTTTTATTCTCAGTGGGCTGAATGGCTTTTGTCAACTTCACACAAATTTAGACCTTACTGGAAAGATGGAATATCTATTGAATAATTACCCCCATCAAATTGGCCTGCATGCTTGTCTATGGAGCATTTTCTTGATTAATGATTGGTGTGGGAGAAACCAGTCTGGTGTAAGATCTACCATCATGGGTAAGATTGTCCTCAGTGTAAGAAAGCAAGCTTAGCTATCCATAAGGAGCTGACCAGTAAGTAGAATCCTTTTTTTAGCTTCTCCTTCAGCTCTTTCCTCTAGGTTGCTGCCTAGGCTTTCTACAATGCTCTGTGACTTAATATATTCAATATTCTTTTCTCCTGATATTACTTGTGGTCATGATCTTTATCCCAGCAGTATAAATTAGGCTACAAAAATATTCATAAATGTTCTGAGTGCATACTCTCATCCATTTTTACCAATAATAATTGTATCTCCTTACCTTTTTGAATCACTTTGTAATTCCATACACAAACTATAAGATTTCACTTTTGTAATATTAGTAACAGATTCTTAACAAGTAAATTTGCTTAAAAATATTTTCTGTACAATATACAAGTTAATGTACTTGTGTTTAAGAAACATTTTGTTTGGGGTTAGGGGACAGGTGATATTGCCCAGTTGATAACGTGCTTGCCACTCAAATGTGAGATACTACAATAGATCCCTTGTACTCATGTTAAAGGTGATATAGCATATATTTATAATCCTAGAATATGAGAAAAGGGATCCCTGGGTGCTAACTGGCTAACCAGTCTAGCAAAATTGATTAACTCTAGATCCAACAAAAAAAATTATGCCTCAAAAATAAGATAGAGAGTAATAAAGGAAGACACATGAGATCTGTGCCTGGCCTCCACACATGCATATGTGCCCACTAATCCTTGTATTAGTATATAAATACACACACACACACACACACACACACACACATATATATATATGTATATATATGTATACATATCTATACATATCTAGTTGCTACATATATATATAACAACTATATATAATAATATTTTTTCATTTTAAATGGTATATAAAACACCAGGAGTGTACATATGTGGCATTTCTGACTCAATCATTCATGTGTCCATTGTGCATTATATCATGTTAAGTTCATAGTCACTACACGTGCAAGAGCACATCTGAATATCTTACTTCTCTCCAGCTGTTATTGGTTGGCTATTTTCAAAGCTAACACGTATTATTCTCTGTTAAATTAGCAGCACATTACTGAAGCATAAATTAACAGTAGCCAGTACTGTCTTTCTGAAAGTTTTTCTTGAATTGGTGGTGGAAATGTGAAGAAAAGTATGTCTTATTTGTTCATTCATCCTTGAAGAAAATTTCAAACATGCTATTTGTAAAAATTATCAGCCATTTTCGTATGTATAAGAACATTAATGTGTTCCCTTAGTGGTGGATGGTAATATTATGAGTGGGTTTTATGTGTACTCCGGCAGTTAATATCTATATCCTTGACTGCTAGCCTCCAGAAAATTGACAAGTGTTGGAACTTTTAGATGTGAGCTTGTGAAACCCCTTTACAGCAGTAGTGGAATTTCCTTGAGGGGGCATACTTGGAACCTTCCTCTTCTTGCCTCTCTTTCTGGATTCTATTTGTGAGCAGTTTTGTTCTACCATTCTGTCTTGTCAAATGATTCCTGTAGTTGTGTCTGGAAACCTCTAACCCACACAGGCTTTGGACTAACAAGCTCTAATCAATCTGCTGTGCTGTTTTCCACCCCACACAAATATCCACCCTGGAGTTAAATGTGAAAAAGGCCATACTGTAAAAATCACTTTATTATTATATTAAATAAGTATAAAGAGGATAGGTGAATCTCTGTTCTTAATGTTGATGCTTTTAAAATGTGAATGCATTACCTTTTCATTATAACTCTACAACACCTCAGCAGAGTGGAAATATAAACATTTCAGTGGATATCCTGCTGATTCAAATGTCCTTTAGTGTTTATTCATGTAGCTCATAACTATTATAATGTATTTCCTAAGACATATAAATTTATATGTGGCAGAATTAATATTTTTATTGTTCCTCTATGGTTATTACTTATTATAACATTTGAGTCATTTTATTAATTAATTTGAGAATGGTAATACTATGTACAGAATAGTTTTTTCTTTTGCCTAGACAGAACAAAATTCATTAACCAATGTAAAATTTTAGAATAAAAACAAATCTGAAATCTTCAATTAAAAATATAGAAATATAATAAAAATAGATTTTCAATAATTTACATATATTGCTATGGCGCCAACACTTCATGCCTATAACATTATTATAATATACAATCAAATATAGCAATGAATTTAACTTTTAAACTTTTGCTTTTTAACATTTTATTTTTATTTTATGTACATTGCTGTTTTGCCTGGATATATATCTATGTGTTGGATCCCCTTGAATGGGAGTTACTGACAATTCTGAGCTAACATATGGATGCTGGGAATTGAACCTGGTTCCCCTGCAAAAGGAGCCAGTGCTCTTAACCACTGAGCCTTGTCTCCAGCCCTAAACTTTTTCTTTTCTTTTCTTTTCTTTTCTTTTCTTTTCTTTTTTTTTCTTTTGAGACAGGGTTTCTCTGTATAGCCCAGGCTGTCCTGGAACTCAACTTTGTAGACCAGGTTGTCCTCGATCTCAGAAATTGGCCTGCCTCTGCCTCCCAAGTACTGGGTTTAAAGGTGTGTGCCACCACCACCCTGCAAACTTTTGTTTTTTTTTTAATATAGATATAGTACCTTATATTCAGTTTATTAAAAGGAAATATGAAAATTTAAGGAAACATAAAACTGCAAGTTTAAACAATTTACTTTTAAAAGTAACTTTAAAGTGGCTAGGCTGATAAAATGAACCTTTTGAAATTCTAATCAATTTTGACAATACTTATAATTCTTTATTTTTAAATCTGACATATTTATAAAATAATTTTATTATGCTAAGTATCATATATTTTAAACTTCAATTTATCAAAATTTCTTATTCACTATAAATAGTATTCTTAGCTCTAATCATGCTATAATGTTAACATTTATTCATGGACCCTGAGTCATTTCTAGTGAACTCTAGATTGTTTTAAATGACTGTTAATATAAGTGTCCAAAATTATCACAAAAATTAGGCTGGCTCACTCTCCCTTTGAGACTATGGTATAAGCGCACATCCATCACAGTGTACTAATTAAGAAACTAAGTTAAGAGGTATTTGAACAAGATATCTGAAAATATCAGGGGACCAGACAATTGAATTGGTATTTCAGACATATCAAATTAGTTAATGATTTGGGAATCTTTATTCTGCAATACTATGTAAATTAAAAAAGAATAATGAAATTCATTAAAGCTCCCTATCAGGGAGGTAGAAGGACCCTGAACACCATGGCATGTAATTATAAATACCTGCTTCTTTCAGATAGAGGGACAGGCGGCTAGGGAAACAAAAAAAGCAATTTGGATAGATTAATTTCATATTGAACACAGATAATTGCAATTATTTTTCTTTATAATTTGGAGGTATCTTTCCTACAATTGACAAATCCATATTTAGTAACCAGGCTTGTTTTCCATTTTCATTTTACCATATGAACTTGTAAGATAAATGTCTTGCCATTCAAAATGACAATAGATATTGAATTTTCTCTTGGAATTTAACAAAGTATTTTATTTATTTTGTCAGCCTACTTTGATACTGAAGAAAACAAGAGAATCACACTATAGTGTTTTATTCAAAAGCCTGGAGTGTTGAATATTGCATCTCATGTAACAAAATACTGGAGTGGAATATGTATACCATCTCTAAGCCATGCCTTGTATTACTTTCCAAAGCCGTCTACCCATAGTAAAGGAAAATCATACTTTATGTATTAAATAAAATAAAAACAAGTTCTTGAAAACTTAGGTGAATAAAATGTCCTGATAATGAAAACATTTTCTTATTAGTTTTAAATAAATAGATTAAAAGCTGTCAAAATATACAATCAAACTGCTGACAAAAACTACTGATACTTCATTTCATCTAAATTATTAGAGATTTGTAGAACATTTTCCAATTCTCTCCCAATTTTACAACGCTCACTATGCTCTTTCTTCCATATTCACCCCTAAACAATTGGACTCTGTTGTTGCAGTTTGATGAGTGAGATTTCCGGCTGACATTTTATTGTTCAAACCATAGTGAACGATGTGTCTTTGGAAGATGCTGTTCTTCATCTCCAAGTAGAGACATCTGAAATCATCAAGTTTTTGTATCTCAGAACCAGGAAGGGTCTCTGGATATATGAAAGGAGTTTAGAGTTTACATAACATGTCCAAAGACCTGGATTCCATTCCAAACTCTAGAAAAATTAGAGGAAGATGAATGGGCTCATTAAAATAAAGAGCATCCAGGGCAACACACTGAAAGTAAATCTAGAGAAATAATTTATATTGCTATAAAAATAAAGTTCTAAAGTAATGTCTAGTGAAGGACATGGAAAGAGACTTACTGTGTGAGTGGTAATTGCAGTCAGAGTATGATCACAGAAGAGGAAAAAGAACTGTAAAATACACAACAGCAAACCTACTACTATAGTATGATTAAGCAGACTCTCATATAAAGTGTTATGACCTGATCATATTTATGATTATTACAACTAAAGAAAACATGATTTGAGAAAAGGTATACTGAATGCTCATTTATATTGGCTTTAATATTTAATTCTAATACATGGAGAAAAATCACAAATACTTTTTATCATATACTCATAATTAAATTTTAAAAGTTTAAATTAACACAGATATTATCTTAATGTTACTGGTGCCTGTATTTCAATATTATCTTAAATTTGTTTGAATTTTTTTAATTACCATGTTGCTTAATAAAACTGTGCTTGCAAAGTATTTCCCATATAAAATACTTTATTTTTCAAAGACCACAAAGATGAAGTTTAATAATGCTAGCCATTAAAATCATATTTTAATAAATTATGTATGTTTATAGCTTATAATATATGAAAGAGTATAATTCACTTATTTAGATTTCTCTTTTAAACGTTTGTTTTTATTTTATGTATATAATGGGTTTTTTTTGACTGCCTGAATGCATGTGCACTTGTATGCATTCCTGGTGCTTGAGATGCCCAAAAGAGGACAACAGATCCTTTAGAACTGGAGTTATAGATGGTTGTAAGCTGCCATATGTGTATGGGCATTCAAACCAGGGTCCTCTGAAAGAAAATCTAGTGTTCTTAACTGCTGATTCATCCCTCTCTATTTAAACTTCTACCAGAACTTATATCACATCTCTTACAAATGTTCCTTGCTGTCAGTGTACAGAAGTGTAGATATTGGGGATAGTATTTAATAATTCTGTCTGAATCATTCCTGAGCCTCCCATAGGTGCCTTGGTATGCTAAGGCCACTAAGACAATGGCATTTCCTTAGCCAAGGATCTTATGGAAGAAGTCCTTAAATTCACCTAATTTCTAGCCAGCAGTTTCTACATAGGTTGAACTGGTTTAGAAAGAGTAGGATTTTAGCCAGATGTCTTACTGGTCAGAATGAAAATCTTCCCCATTACATCTGTAAATTTGCAAAAGCCTAGCATTTGTAGCACCTACTATCAGTCAGTCGTATAGCAGTGCAAAATGCACATGCAATTACTCCACTAACTTGCCTGGATCTCAGGACCCCCTTATGTGAAACCCAGGCCAGTTAACTCTATCAGCCTAAAATAGACTTCTGTTGCTTAAATCAGTTTGAGTTTGGTGATTTGCTTTCATGAGATGACTCAGACAATGTACATTTAATGTTAGAGTGAAGTTTTTAATTTTCATACCCAACTCTATTAAGCTATGGCTCTGTAATGAATGAAACTTTTCAAGTCACTTCATAATTCCTTTAAGCATGTGCAGCAATGATGTGGTCACAGAGGGTATCTTAGTTACGATTTCTATTGCTGTGAAGAGACATCAGGACTACTGAAACTCATATAAAGGAAAACATTTAATTGGATCTGGCTTGTAGTTCAGCGGTTAAATCCATTATCATCATTGCAAGAAGAATGGAAGAATGCACGCTGAGATGATGCTGGTGGGGTAGCAGGGAGTTCTATATCTCCATCTGCAAGCAACAGAAGACTGACACACTAGTCTTAGCTTGAGTATATGAGAAATACCTTAATATTCATCTCCAGTGACACTTCCTCCAACAAGGCCATATGGGCCAAGCATTTGCACACATGAGTCTATAAGGGTGGTGCCTATTCAAAGCACCATAGGGTGTCATGCCTTACCCAAACTGTAGTACGAAATTTGTCTTATTGAAGTAAGTAGTAAGCCAATGTAAATTTGAACTATTCTTTTTTTTTTGAACTCATAATGCAGTATAAAAGCTATATGATGGACAAGTCATTAATTTCATGAACTATATTTTATTTGAGGTAATTCGTTTGTTATTTAGTTCTCTACATCTTAATCTAAACTGTTGCTATAATTTACATAGAAGGTATTTCTTTTCTTTTATATTGTAATGTTGTGTTTCAGATAGAGTGTAGTAGTTCAGTGGAACTTATTTAGTATATTGAGATGAAATTATTTTCACACATGAAAGTGTGGATTTTAACATCCAGCTCTAAGAAATACTTCCTGTGATTCAAATGACTCAAATAAGTTCTAAAGTGTAACATGAAGAGGAGAGTGTACCATGGTGATGTCAAATGTCCCCACTGAATGTTCTTGCATATTTTTATGATTTAGGAGAAATCATTCTAAACTGTTAGATAAAAAGAAATACTATGGAATTTTCACTTTGTCTTATAAAAATATCATCTTTTCTTTAATTAAATTAGCAATCTGATGATAATGTTAAGGAAAGACGAGTAAATATCCATAAATATTAAAATATATTTACTAGAAAAATATCAAAAATATATCAACCATTGACCAATTTTACTGAAAGCCAAATTCAAATAAACCAATGTCTTTTTATTGAAACACTACATACGTCTTTTAAATATATAATAGAATATGCATTTCTTATTATTATAAACTATGTGGTATTTGATAGTGTTCAAGTGAAACTATGTTTAACTCATAAATAAATATTACTTATATGATGAAATTAACAGATTAGCAATAATGACAAAAACAACAAATTCTAGTTTGATTTTAGGTAGTTCACCACAGGTGTGGTCATCAAACAGAGAGAAATCATAAAGGATTTGTTTGCATATTCACTCAAAATTTATTCAAAGACATAGTATTATTTTTTTCAATAATAACTGAAATCTTGATGTTCTAGAAAATAAAGAAGGCTTAAGATGATCAAAGTCTAGGCCCATGCCCTGAGCAGACCTTGGGTACAAACTGCAGCCAGTCTCAAAACACTCAGAGGAAGCTCCATTCCCAGGTGCTTTAATATACCCAGGATCATAGGATCAGAGGTAAGGAAGACATAACATCTGTCCCAACACCAGGAGTAACTGGGACCAGCAGGACCCAGGCATTTAGGAACTCTTTCAGACAAATGGCACAGGTTCCTTCCAGTCTGGGCCAGTGACCTGAGCAGATCCCTCTGCAGCCAGTCCCACAACACCCAGGGAAAGCCCCACTCCTAGGATCCCAGGAGCTTGGTCACACCAGGATCTCAGGGTCCCAGAGACAGCTTGACTACAAGGAGCTCTGCCACATCCATGATCTCAGGATCACAGGTCATAGAATCATAGAATCACAGAGACAGCTTGACTCTGAACAGTTTGGATACAACCAGGAACACAGGACAGGCTTAAGTCAGGTATAACCAGGGCAAGTAGCACTAGAGATAACCAGATGGTGGGAGGCAAGCATAAGAACATAAGCAACAAAAACCAAGGTAACTTGCTATCATCAGAACCAAACCAAGTTCTGGATACACCATCATACAAGAAAAGCAAGATTCAGATCTAAAATCACTTCTCATGATGATAATAGATGACTTTAAGGAGGACATAAATAACTCCCTTAAAGAAATACAGAACACAGGTAAACAGCTTAAAGAGGAAACACAAAAATCCCTTAAAAAACTACAGGAAAACACAATCAAACAGGTGAAGAAAACAAACAAAACCATCCAGAATCTAAAAATGTAACTAGAAACAATAAAGAAATCACAAAGGAAGAGAACCCTGGATTTAGAAAACCTAGGAAAGAGATCAGGAGTCATAGATGCAAGCAACACTAACAAAATAAAAGAGATAGAAGAGAGGATCTCAGAGGCAGAAGATTCCAAATGAAACAATGACTCAGGAGTAAAAGAAAATACAAAAAGCAAAAAGCACCTAACCCAAAACATCCAGGAAATCCAGAACACAATGAGAAGACCAAACCTAAGGATAATAGTATAGAAGAGAGTAAAGATTCCCAACTTAAAGAGTCAGTAAATATCCTCAACAAAATTATAGAAGGAAACTTCCCTAAACTAAAGAAAGTGATGCCCATGAACATATGCTACAGAACTCCAAATAGACTAGACTAGAAAAGAAATTCCTTCTGTCACATAATAGTCAAAACACCAAGTGAACAAAACAAAGAAAGAATATTAAAAGCAGTAAGGGAAAAAGGTCATGTAACATGTAAGGGCAGATCTATCAGAATTACACCAGACTTCTCACCAGAGACTATGAAAGCTAGAAGATCCTGGGCAGGTGTCATACAGACCCTAAGAGAATACAAATGCCAGCACAGGCT
>JADRCD010206172.1:1882-25367 GCA_019843815.1 Montemys delectorum | reverse complement strand
ATTATTATTATTATTATTATTATTATTATTATTATTATTATTATTGGTTTGGGGACAAGGATATCACTCCTATGGAGGTCAGAGGAAAATTTGTGAGAGTCAGTTCTCTCCTTCTACCATTTAGAATATGAATTTAGGTCATCAGCCATGGTGACAAGTGCCTTTACCCACTGAGCCATCTCACCAGCCCCACTCTACCATTTTATGAGTTTCAAGAGCCACATCCACAGGCTAAGCAGGACAGACAGTGCAACTTACCGGAGACCCTGGGGGCCCGGGTGCTCCTCTCTCCCCCTAAAACCAAAGGGGAAGGGTTAACATTCTAGAGCATGCAGATATAAGCACCACACTCTCTGGTTAGACACCCACAACCATACTCTTTCCTGGAAATAAGCATTTTTGTATAGGAAATAAATTTGGAGTTGAAGCTGGGATCAGAGGACCTTTTATTAGAACTGGCAAGATGTTGGGTGGAGTGGCTCAGCTGTGTGTGTGTGTGTGTGTGTGTGTGTGTGTGTGTGTATATATATATATATATATATATATATATATATATATATATATGTATATATTCAAACCAGATCTGATTAGGACTCTTGTTTTTCTAGGCAATGTGGGAGACACCAAGTTTTCAAAGTAAGCCATATTGGCTGTTCTATAAGACAAGCAGCAGTCAGCTTTGAACAGGGAAGCCACCACTTGTGTAGAATGGAAATTATGGGCCATTCTCCACCTTAAACAAGCAAGGCCATTCTAAAAAACATAAGACTAGTGAGAAGCACCAGTGTGATCACCATTACCCAGAGGCTTAAGCCACAACCCCCAGCTCAAAATTCCTCCCCTCCCCCTGCCCACACTATTACATGTGTTCCAAGGTTTAGGATTCTCAAGCATTAGAGATTATGGGGTTGGCTGGGTTTGTCAACCTGTGTTTGTGCACTTCACTTTTGCTACGTGCAACATGGGAAAGGAAATATGGTTTGTTGAGCTTCATTGGATGCCATAGGGGGTAGAGACAGACCTGTTGCTCTTAAGGACCATTTATAAGACTCACCTTGGAGCCATGTCTTCCTGGTGCTCCTGGTGGACCCTAAAGGACACAAGCATATGATTTAACTGAAAAAGGGGACAAGAACACACTTCCCCCCCATATTCCATAGATCTCAGAGAAAATACTGACCACAGGGCCCCTCCGGCCTTGCTTAATATGAGATAGGTCAGGAGATGGTCCCATAGGTCCCATTGAGCCCCGTGGACCTGGCTGTCCAGGAGGGCCTGGCATACCAGGGAAACCAGGGCTTCCCTTGGGTCCTGGTGAACCTGTAATCAAGAACATCTTATTAGCATTCACCCCATACTACAGAGTTTAGGAATCATTGTAGACATTTTTCTTAACTCTGCTCTTTGCCTTGTGGTATTTACATTAATGTGCCCATGGGAATTTAAACTCAACACAATTAAAAGAGAAGCCACCTTTCTCTCTTTATTGGCACCTCAGCCACCCATCTGCTCAAGCGAGAAACTTGAGAATCTTCCTACAGTAGATCTCTAGTTCTACAACCAGCTTACTCAGTCAGTGATCTACATGCTTTACACGCTGAAACGTGTCTTGCTCTTGGCCTTTCTACTCCTGAATCACAGAAGTATGTAATGTTATACAGAGAGTGCTTAAGTGTACAAGGTTTGGGGGTTGGGAAGATGGCTCAGTGGATAAAGCACTTTCTGCATAGGAGTGAAGGCCCATGTTCAGAGGCGTAATACCCACATAAAAGTTTGATGTGGAGGTGCATGACTATAAACTGAGTCCCAGAGGGAGAGTGGGTCAATATAGGAAGATCCTAATGGCTTGCCGGTTAGCCATTCTATCTGAAATGTGAAGTGCAGACAGTGATACAGAAAGACACCAAGATGTTGACCTTTGTTGTACATGTATACACACTGAGCATGCATGCACACACAGCACCCATGTGTACACATGCACTCACACACACCAGTAGTAGAAGTTTTACCATCAGAGAGGCCTACATTTGAATCCCTGACAATTTGTTGAGCTCTTTGGACCATAGTCTTTTATCCTGAAATCCGAATAAAACTCCGATGTACAATGGTTGTATTAGATAAAAATTTAGACACCTGCACATACTACATGGTACAGTACTTCACACACAGTAGGCACTAAAAGGTACTCGGCTTCCACCTTTAATATATTTGCCCCATCACTGGTGCCTCCTGACTCCTGACAATCTCGTTCACTCCTCATCCATTCTTTGTAGCTCTATTTCGTGTCTTTTAACTATAGAACTTTCCTACTTTTAACCATTACTATAAAATCCTCAATCACCCAAGATAGGGAACCTATGATCTCTCCTGTAGGCATTATATACACCTACTTCATGTGAGGGAAGAGTAGGAAGGTGTTCTGTCCACAATTTGCTATGGATGCGTATAAAGAGAGGTCTTACTTATTCAAGGCCTGGAGGCACAGGACAAAGAACAGTGAAACTGCCTCTACATCCACTACTCTCGTATGAAATATAAAGAAGAGGAATTTATTATTGAGGAAAGGACAAGAGTATAGAGAATTGTGTAGGAACTGCAGAAAGCCAAGAGCGCAATACAGAGAAACCCATGGATACCGACTCAGCACAAAGGAATGACATCCTACCATTGGAGGGACTTGAACAGTAGAAGACTGCAAAGCACTGAAGGTAAATTTAGTGACAACAAAGCCCCAAAGTAACTCAGCTACTCATTAAGATGACTTGACTTCCTGTTATAGATATGACAAAAGAGGAGGGTGGCCTGTCTCAAAGAGTGATGACCAAGTTCCCTAGGCTCTAGTGCTTATCTACCAATGATGTGCAACATTCAATAAAACATTTGACACACATTAGTGGGCAAGAGAAAAATAAAGAAGTGATACAACAGTCAGCAGAATCAGACTCTGAGGTGAATCAGACAGGAACCAGATGCTAGAGTATGTCATGTATCAAGGTTCTTCACTACTCCCAATGCTCTGTAAGGAGACCAATTTGAAAGGAGGAGAAAACCCTGCAGTGGCTTCCTTTGCTTAAAGTTCAGTCTTATACTTACTGTGCCATATTATCTCCTTTGAGTTGTATCTAGCTCCTACTAACAGAACTCATAGTAATAGCATGGGATAATTTCAGACTCTTGAAAACAAAGAACCAAAAGCCTTAGGCTTTTCATACTAGAAGTCATTTCTAGTTCACAGAATAATCAAGGCAAAGTTGAAAACAGCTGACGCTTTATTCAAATGCGTCTCGTGTCCCAACTCTCAATACTTATTCCAGGTACATATTGAAAGAGTTAATTTGGGGAGGGGACAGATCACTGCTATAACAATTGTATGTCTGATAGCAGAAAGACAAGCTAGGGGGGAGATGTCATCTGCAGTTACCTGATTAGAAACATCAGGGTCACTGTGTGTCAAGTGTCTTTAAAATGTAAGACCTTGATATGCAAATGGAAAGACACAGTTATAAGTACCATTGGAAGCCAGAAAGTAGGAGTCATTCCTTATCTCTAATGCCAAAGAGTCCAGCCCAGTGCATTATCCTGTATTATTGCTTCAGTATGCAACTCACAATGGACTCTGGATGGAACTTATATTTGTAAGTGAGAGGACCTCATGAGCTCTCTAGCCACTCTAATACATCTCATAGGAAAGCAACCCAAGTCTAGAAATAAAGGACAAGTTCTTCATGCATCGCAAAAGCCCATCTTCCATCACACTGTTCCCTCAAGGACCCTGGACAGCTCAAACCATGTTAGAAACCAGATGACAAGAACTGGAAGGCAAACTAGTGAGTCATTTACTAAGAAAACCAATAGCCAATGGTTCCCCTCTTCAGGTAGCTGTCTCTGATCTAGTGATGTGTAGACTGGCCTGGAGATACAAACAAGAGCAATTGCTTACAGAGGGACTGGGGCCACTGTGATAGGAATCAGTTTGTAAGGAGAGAGTCCTTGTCTCCTTAGACAAAGCAAGAGGGTGCTGGTGTGAGGAATCTGCCTGAGAAAATTCTGTCGTGATACAGAGAATATTCAGACCGTGGGGTGAACAAGAAGATAAATTAAAGTCCTGGGTTAGTTCTATGTAGACTGAGCCTCAGGCCAGTAATGGAGACCAGGGGATTAAGATGTAAGTAGACCAAAAGCACTCAATCCTTTGGAAAGCATTCTGAGCCTTGCCTTCTACTGAGATTTGATAAAAAGCTTAGCTATGCCCTACGGCTCTGATATGTTACTGATCTTCCTTGATCAGCTCAATCCCCCAAAGCCCACCTCTGATTGCAAGCTACATGCTATCTCCCTGCAGCCTTGATAAAGAGAAGCTCCCGTGCTCAGGCCTGGAGGGAGGCATATACCTTTCTTGATTTTGTTTGGTTTTTGAGACAGGATCTTACTTTTGAGTTCAGGTTGTCCTCACACTCACAGTAATTTTCTGCCTCAGCATCCTTAGCGCTGGGATTATAGGGTATGCCTGGGTTACTTTTCCTGTGTGTAACGATTGTATATGTCATCTCTTCCCAGATTGAACATCAGAATAAAGGGCAAAACTCCTTGGAACTTGAGGAAGTAAGTTTTCACTTTATCTTTCCTGGGGAAAGGACAGGATATTTGATATCTTCTAATTCAGTAATGATGAATCCCTAAAACTGTACACTGATTGACTGAAAACAAAGCCAGCTGTACAGAAAGCAGGTCAAGAGAGTCCTCTCGTATCCAGCCCTAGAACAGGAAAGCCTTGGTAAAGGAAAGCCTTTGGTGGATACCCACGGTTGGTGTGAAGAGAACACTGGTGGCATATGTTTCACGGGAACTTCCTGCATGGTGGAAACTTCTTGTATTACGAGGTTGATGTGGGGTATAAGTTCCAGGGGAGTTGATACTTGTCAAAACTCAAACTCAGCCGTGGAATGGCCTACCTCATTATATGATCTATACCTCAACAAATCCCACCTATGATATAATAGGAGTAAGAGTAGAGTTGAAAATGTGTTAAGCAATAAGAGAAGGTAGAGAAAGAGCCAAAGAAAGTGGTGATGAGGCTGTCTGAGACTCAGAAGAACTGAATGACTTTGTGAGTCTATTACTCTACATTAAAGTTTTCCTAGGGTGAACTTAACTAACAGTCTTCATGGTGCTTCTCATTGGTTTTGAGATAGGATCTTACTATGTAGCCCAGGCTAGCCTCTAACTCATATGATCCTTCTTCTACTGACTCCCTGAATATGGGAATTCCAGGTATGTAGTACTATGCTCAGCTTTAAAAATGATCATTAGGAATCTTATCTGACCCTAGACAATTTACCCTTTCTTCATAAGCTTCAAAATCCCCCACTGTCTTTCCTTGTACAGGCATATTGCCCTGCATATCCAATTTCATGGAAACTGGAGAACACTGTCCAACCTCGATGAGTGTGGACTCTCACTTAGCCAGCCTCTGTTCTAGGTGGTAGAGAGGACAGAAATGCCATCAGCTTCCAGGGTCTTCTTCATACTCACCAGGTGGGCCCTGACCCCCAGGCAGGCCAGGAGGTCCTGGAAGGTAGGCGTTTGAGGCCAGCACCTTGTCACCATTGACATACTTGCCCAGTTCAGCAGCATTGTTGGGGAGCAGAGCAATCTATAAAGACAAGGCAGACCTGGGTCAGAAAACCATGGTGGCCTCATGAGGAAGTCTTATGTCAGAGTCATCTGTAGAGCTGCAAGTTAGTCTGAGTGCAAAGGGGCCAGAGAGATCTTTTCTAGCCAAGGAGCTGTCCAGTATAAACTTCTTGCATGAGGAGCCTAGAAGTTGAACTCAGGTAAATTCAGGGTTGCAGGAACATCCATAGAATGCAGTTACCATGACTGATCAAACATGCTGGCTTTGTACTACTAATCTTAAAAGTAATGGCTTTATAAATCAAACATGCATTCATTATATGTGCTGCTCATAGACAGCAATGACCTAAAAATGAGTATATGGGACAGGGGTCATTGATGGAATGATAAAAGTAAATTTACTCTTTGAGACCATGCATCAACTCTGGCCACTGAATCCTGGTCCACTTTTACCATCAGTCACAGACACTGAGATGTGAATGCTGGTGAGGCCTCTGGCTTTGGAGGTAGAGGAACCCTGAAATCTCAGCCTTGCCAAGGTCCACCTGTAAGGCCTGGATCTCATCTATAAAAGAGATGGTAACATTTGCCTAAGAGGTCTGCTGTACAGAAAAATGGACACCTGGGCCCAATGTCCAGCACTTGGTCCTGCCCAGTGAGGAAGGTTCTTCCTGCATAGGATAAAGCAGTACCTTTAGGTTAAGTCTCCTAACCTTTCTAGTTTTCACCTTCATGTCTATAAAATGTGGTATGTGTCACTAGATGATCATATCTTCATATTAAAAATCCTATAATCTGGCTTGGGGTAGGGAATCTACCATGGTTGGATTTTAACACTGTTCCTGTTGCTTTTTCCTCTTGGCAAGCTCTAGTGTTCATGCTATATTCAACTTATAAGACGAGCCAGTGAATACAACCCCAGTGTTCGAGCTGCCTGTTGATTCTATACTCCTATGGCAAGTTGGAAGGAAAGGTAGTGACCAGCCATGTTCTCCCAGAAATATTAGGGAATATCACATTTATAGAGTGTGAAGTTTTTTTTTTTGGGGGGGGGGCGAGCACTATAGCAATATGAGTAGGTCCTGTACTTCTCTTGAGTGCCAATCAATAGACTTCCAATCACCATTCTCTCAGATCAGGTTTGCTTTGTATTAAAGCAATCACCCCAGAGAGCTGTTGGCACAAGCTAGCTCGATGCTGAATATGGAATGCTCACTGTCAATATTCAGCTCATGCTTGGTAGATACAGAGCTTGCCCAATACAGAGTTTACCCAGCCAGCCAGCACTGTTGTAAGTCTCTTATGAGCAGTAACTAGACACCATGGAAACTATATTTAGCAGGTGCTATCTCCTTCCACTCTCCTCAATCACCATGAAGTCACACCGTTGAGTTGGCTTCTCTGTAAGATGTACATTTATTTGAGGCAGGACTTAATTCCATGCTGTTTGCATTTCCTCACTGCTCAGGCTACTGGAGGGCACAGTGGATGCTCAGCAAACACTTGCAACATCATCTTGATTGCTCTCTATGGGTTAACTGTAGGTTGCTGGTTTAAGAGCCTTTGGAGGCTGAGCATACTCGTGGGTCAAGAGCTGCAGAGCAAGCTTACTGAGTGGCTCTTCTGGCCCTCTGTAGCTACCTAACTCCTCAATCCCATCATCTTTAGGAAAAGCACAAGACCAGCTAAGGGGTGTTTTTTTTTTTTGTTGTTGTTGTTTTGTTTGTTTTTGTGAAGGGCATTATGGGAGAGCACTATGGTTGATTCTATTCCTTCATTCTTGCAAATTAGAACACCTAAGGAAGAATGGAGAATAAAGTGCTGACTTGAGAGAGAGAGAGAGAGAGAGAGAGAGAGAGAGAGAGAGAGAGAGAGAGAAATAAAGTTTCAAAAGAGAACCCAACAGGTCTTGTGGTTCTCATTTTTCTTGGTGCTCAACTGAGAGCTGAATGGCAGGTACTCTATCTGTCCCCAAGATTCCTTCCCTTTCTCACCAAATCACTTTTCTTTTCTGACTCAAAGAGCCCCAAACAGGAAGTTTCATAGGACTAATATATGCAGCTTAGAAAATGACTAAAGCAAGAACACATAGTGAACACTCAAGCCAACACATAGATCTCCCAGCCACCCCAGTCCCTCTTTAGGTCTGGGCCAGTCTCCTTTTTTTCTTCAAAAGTAACTACTGTCCTGACTTATACAATATTTCCTGCAGCAAACAACCTCCCACCCAGCAGTCCTTATCTGAACACTGTGGTTTAGATAAACCTTGCTAGCTAAAAACTGACTGGTCTTGTAGGTTCCTTATATTCTGTACCTTGATGTTTTATGGGCCTTTCTTTCCCAGTTGATCCCTTGAAGAGTCCAGGGATTTGATCTGGGGCATTTTCTGTGGCTAGAATTCTACTTGCAATATACTCATGGTGTAGTTCAACACGTGTGCACACAAGTTCAGTGAGAGACCATGTCTCACACTGGGAAGTTGGCTGCTCTCCAGCACCCCCACCCCCATACTTACTTCTTGGACAACGTTTATCTGGGCAAATAAATGCCCCATGTTCTATGAAAAGAACAGATGGTATCAGCAGTAGCAAGTGAATGTTAAAAGCAAATGATGATCTACATCAGCGTTCAGGAGAATGCCTGGATTTTAAATCTGACATCTTGACCATGCACTTTAGCCCTGAGAACATTATCAAGTTTCTTACAAGGCTGTGGTAATAGTTAAGTGGGAATTTATTTATAGGACTGCTCCTCATACCATAGGAAGCTATATATTCCAGGAAGTACCGTTTTAAAGAGTATCAGCTCTCAGTTGGGTATGGTGACCCATACCTGTGACCTCAGCACTTGGGAGGTGGAGATTAGAAGATCAGAAGTTCAAGATCATCCTCACTACACTGATAGTTCAAGGCCAGCTTGGGTTACTGGTGAGACCTGTCTCAAAGAAGAGAAGAGGAAGAAGAGAGAGGAGGGTATGATTAGAAGAATAGAAGAAGAGGAAAGAAAAAAAAGAAACAGGAATAGAGAGAAGGTTTGGTGGGCAAAGTGCTTACCCTAAGCTTGATCCTCGGTACCCATGCAAATGCAGGAAGCACACATCTACAGCCCTCTACAGGAGTGATGGCGAGTGTAGTGGGTTGGCCTAACGCTGCTTGTATTCTAAAGCTAACTTTGGGCCTCAAGACTAGTTGCCACAGAGTCGAGGGAGTCTCTGTGGTAACCAGACATAAATGCTGAGTGACCCTGCCCCCAAGTTATTTCTGATTGACCAATAAAGATGCCAACAGCCAATAGCTGGGCAGAAGAGACAAGGGGTGGAGATGTTAGGTTTTGCAGACTTGGGGTAGAAGGGGAGTTGCCATAGGCCAGGAAGAAGAAGGAGAAGCTGCCACAGGTTAGGAGTAAAGGAAACGTGGCCCTGTGGGCTGGCTAATGGAAGCTGAGAGCAGCCCAGATGAAACACAATAAGTAATAACTCAGAGTCACTGTTAAGATGGTAAATTCTGAGAGCATGAAGGCTAGGCATCTGCCCAGCTCTTGTGGTGCTTGAGGCCTATTAAAAATATTTAGGCTGTGTGTGCTTTTTATCCAGGAACTCAGTAACCAAAAGTGGGGTAGAAACCCTGGGCTGAGATTTAAATAATTTCTACAACAGGAGATAGACAGATCTTGGGGACATACTAGCCAGCCAGCCTAGCCAAAATGGCAAGTTCCAGGTTCAGTGAGAGGTCCTGTCTCAGATAGATGCTGAGGAATGATGCAGGAAGCCAACGAACCTTGACCTCTGGCCTTCATGCATGCCTACAGACAGGTAAGCAACTCTCCATGCACACACAGGCACATATGCCCCTCCCCCCCATAATCACTTCTCATAATTCCCCGTGGATGCCAGCATTCATATGGCATGCATGGGGACAGTGAGGCATAAGGCAGAGCAATTCTTACTCAACCCAAGCACACGAGAGCTAGTGAAGGACAAAGACAAGCTCTTTAATCCCTATAAAGCATCAGCAAATCTCTGAGGGTCACGTGTGTCTCAACCTCAGTTATTACACTTCTTAATACTTCCCAGTTTGCACAGATAACAGAATATTGCAAGGTGATTAAGAGAAGGCCAGATACAACAACTGACTGTCTGGAACAACTTGTAATACTGAGTACCTTAAAATCACTCCAGCTGGAAAGGATTTATGGAAGATCATAGGTCACTTCCAGAGAAGGAAAGTGAGGGCAGCTTTGTGTCTTGGGACCATAATCAACTGCCTCCTCTGAGCCTGATGCTCTAGCCTGATGAAAGGTGAGCTTAATGCTTCTGCAAACCTAGTTTCCTCTAAAAATGCTAACATCAATTCAAGTGTCACCTGGGGCTAGTTGTATGGGAAATGTTTCTTACTTTTTCTTTGTTTATACTGGCACACAGACAAGGCTTTCTGCCTGTCTACTACATCACAAGTTATTTATGGTTAGGTCTGTGTTTTACTCCTGATTATATAACTATATAATATACAGGTACATATGAGCCTCTGTTAAAGTTGTCCATGACCTCCCCAGTCTATGCATCAGAGGTTGGAAATGTCACTTCCCTTTTCAGCCTGTTGTTTTGATGGACTAGCTGGTAGCTGGGGTTCTCATTACGGTGGTTGCCAGTTTTCTGGCCATGGAAAAGAGATAGCGTCTCATGTTTACCCTTTTGCTCTTTAGAATAACCAACTGCCAAAGTTAAACAGATTATACACACCCCTTTGATCTCCCAAGAGCCTTGAGTGGAAACGATTAAACAAACAAAGCGGTGAGTTTATGTTTGGGCAGCTGAAGAACCATTTCAGAGTGGGCCAGCAAGTGTGCTGACCTCAGGTGTAATAAACACCAGCTCAGGACTGTCACCCAAGGATTCAGGCCACTAGATTCATCATGAGGCCCCTCTGCACAGCTGGATGACATTACCAGCACCCTGGTCCCCATCTCATCAGGTGGGGTCTTTAAGAAAGGGAGTTCGTCCTCACTCCTGGTGACACGAGGCACTCAGAAGCCTGCTTTCCCAGAGGCATATTCTTTCCCAGACCATAAAGTTTACATGAGAAAATAAAGGCCTCACACAATGAGGTCAACTTGCAGAAACTTTAAGAGACAAAGTTCTCAATAAATCAAACAGATAAAATGTCATTGCAGAGGTCTGCCCAGGACTGTGAATCTATACCTCCTATAAGAGATCATGGCAATATTAGTTCTACTCTTCCAATAGCTTTGTGTTTACCTATTTCCAGGCTTGCTATAGTAACCCCCTCTTCAGGTCTTTGCTGTGTTTTCTCTTGTTGTTTAGGTGCTTGGCTCTGGAGTGGGGGAACATCCAGAATACATATCTAGTTGACATCAACTGCAATGAGTTCGCAACTACAATGATCTATTGGCTCATTTACCCTCCTACCCCACCCCAACTCCCTGCATGGGCTCCACCCTGCTCCTTGCAGAGATCAATGTACCTTCTGCTTCAGCTGCAGCACCGTCTGCTTCATCTGGGAGAACTCCTTGCATGTGGCACAGCAGGTTCCGGCTTTCACCTCATTCTCAGACTTCTCCTCATGCCCTGGGAAAGGAGATAGGCTCAGCTTCACCTGGGTAGTTGTTGGGGCAGATGCCTGGAGAGATGGCACCAGTAGGGCAGTCCCTGGGCATGGGGTACAGAAAGGCTAAGCATGGAAAGTACAGGGGGTAGGTGTTGACAGTTTTATGGTTCTCAGATTCTCACAGTGACCCTGTCAGATGACCCAGGGACAGGGGAGAAGGGAAGGGACAGAGAGAGAGAGAGGCCCTCTTACTCTTTGGAGTCAGCTGTTCTTTGACATCTCAAATGTGTGAAAACATGTGTTATGGTCCTTTTATTAGCATCGCCCATCTCCCATGGGTGGAAATGTGTGCATTTGTCAATGCTTTCTAGAATGGTGGCTCTATAACTCTTTGCCAGGGGGCAAAGTTCACATGCAACACAAATGCTCACACTCAGGCAGCCTCTTGCACAATACTGCTTTCCTCCTCTCCCTCTCTGACAGTGCAGAATTCAGGGGGTGGATCATGGCCCAGTTGAGCGGGGCCCAACATGTTGAGTCTGAAAACAGGGCTTTGCAGGAGAGAAGACAGCTTGAAGATGATGACATGAGTTGTCATTCCCTTGGATGTATCACTCAGTCGGGAGAGGTGGGTACCATTCCTCTGTCTTAGCATCTACAAATCCCCTAGACCCAGAGCCGAGCTCTCTGTTTCTGTAGGTGTTCTCCATTCTCTACTGTGGATGTATCTGAAGCTGGCGTAGGATTCACCTCTTCACTATGACAGACACAACTCAATCATCTACATGGAGATGTCCATCTTTCTGAGTCACTCATCCACTACCAATCAGCAACATAGGAGACAATGGGCTTATTTTTGCTCCCAATGCCAGGTCATGGACTATCACTGTGGGGTAATCAAGATGGAAGCCGCTAGTCATACCCAGTTGAGAGCAGAGAGACATGAGGGCATGATTTTACACTCAGCTCACTTGTTCCTCTTTCATACATTCTAGGCCCCAAACCTGGAGAATGATGTTCCCCACTTTTAGGTTGGTCTTTAGTTAACAGTCAACATAATCAATATAACCCCCTGCCCCACATATGTCTATAGACCAAATCAGTTGAGATAATTCCTCATTGAAATTCTTCTCATGATTCACAGTGTCAAGTTGACCACTCACACTAACCACTACTCCACCCTTCAATCCACGTCTCTTCTGTAAAGTCACGCACAGTGTGACATAGGTATTGTGAATGGGAGATAAATTAGCATTTTGCTTTATGATTTATATCTGACTTTGGTGGAAGGCCAAGCTAACAGCCATTGAGGGCACTCCTATGGGAGTGAAAAGCCCATCTCTGTATCCCTAGCTTCCACATTCTCAGGAGAATCTTCCAAGGGTTAGTGTGGTTGAACAACTGTTTATTATCATGACAGGATAAACCTACATTGTCACTTGGCTCTGGACTGATATTATATAGACCATGGAAAGTTAGAACTGATACAACCTTAGCGTTCTTTTACAGGTAAGTGCTGTGTGCAGACCACACAATTAAAAGGGCCAACCAGCTGGTCTATGGGATCAGGGTAGGCACGAAGGGAGGCTGTTATTGGAGTTTCTGGTAAGAACATCCAGATGTAGTCAGGCAGGTCCAGTGAAGCCACATTATTAAATTTACTGTATATCTAAATATGCCCTGAGCTCAATTTTGCTGACTCCCCAGATTTTAAAGATGTAGTGCTACTTAGTAGCCACACGGGGGCATGGAGCTCTAATTTTTATGAGAGTCATGTTAAACATTCAGAGCCTTAGAAATGTAACGGCTTGGATACTATGGTAACATTATCAAATAAACTGAGGAAAACCCCCAAGAATGTGCTTCATGTGGGAAGTGCCATTAGGGAACGAAGCGTTTTAGCTTAATAACTTGACTGTGGTGTTTCCTGAACTCAGTCCTGATACTTCACAACCATTGAGGGGGTCTTTGAAAGCGTCTTCAGAATCTCCTTTCCACCCATCCACCTGGGGGTGGCAGTAAGGGACAGTGTCAGTATGTTTTAACATCGCCCATGTTAAGAACTTGCTAATCTGTGTATTATCAGAGCTTGAAACTTATTTGAAACACCTGGTGGTGTTCTGAGTCTTTGAACTGGGTTGATTGACACTTGGGGGGTCACGGTAACTTTATCAAAAGATAAACACCAGTTGGAAAATAAAGACTAGTAAGCTAATCATGACGGAGTCAACATTTCCTCCATTGTGTCCCCGTTGTGCTACGCAGACTCCCTTGTGTCTGGACTGGCTCCAGCTTCGGGTTTTCAAAGATAAAAATCAAAGTGGCCAAACACTGCTATGTCATGTCAGATGGCTTGTCTCATGCATCTGAGACATGATCTTTCACATCGGTGGAGGCTGTCCTGGGGCCATGCCCCTTCTATGCTAGCCTTTCACATTATCATTATTATTGTTGTTGTTATTATTATTATTATTATTGCTATTATTTCAGTTTTTAAATTTACTATACTGTCTGTGCATATGTGTGCATGTGAATGTACACGTGTGTCAAGGTATGCATGTGGAGGTCAGACAACTTTGTGTGGTTGTTTGTCTCCTTCCACCTTTACATGGGTTCTGGAACCAATCTCAAGCTATCAAGTGTCTACAATGGGCAGCTCACTGGCCCGGGGCTTCCATTTCAAATTTGTCCAACTGTAACGCTGTAGACATTGAACAATGAGAACCTTAAGAAATCTCTCTCCCTAAAGAACATCCCTCAAACTCAAAATGTATACCAGTCAGGGAGAAGTGATTTTAAGTCATATGTTTATATTCAATAATCATTATCTTCATTTAAAAAAAAAAAGAGCGATGAAATACTGGGCTGACTAATTTGCTCAAAGCAGATGGAAATGCTTAGCTGCCTTGTGTCTGCAGGGCTCCGTTTGCCTCGAGCATGGCTTATTCTCGAGTTGCTTGTTTGAATGTGAAATCACTCACCCTTGAGATACAGTAAGAACGATCCCCTCCACAGAAGGTGTTCGAGTTGGGCATACTGTCAAGTCTGAGAAGTTGCACAGAAAGAGGACAAGGAAATAAAAATGGCAGGCAGGACTTGCATTGTTAAGCGGATCCCAGCAAATTTGGAGAAGTTTTCCAAGGGTAAAGGGGCCTTGGAGCTGGAGACCAATATCGTCCACAGATACTGAGGACAACAGGTTCAGAGAGAAGTCTCAAACCACACAGTCAGTGAGCACTGACCCAGGCCTGGTCACCTGCGCTAACTTTCCAGGCACGGAACTTCCTGGGGCATCCCGGCGGTCAGATAGATGATTCCAGAGCCCTTTCCTTCCCTTGTTCTCTCTGTCCCACAGTCATCAGCGGCAGGGGACAAAGGGTCTTGAGGCAATGGTAGCACAGTGGGCAAGCAGTTGAGTTAGGATAGGGACCTTCTGGGTGCACAACGCACATGTCCTGTCTCAAACCTATTTGTATGAAGGATTCTCCTCAGTTTCTACCCAGACACCCTGAACACAGGTAGAATGATGTTTTTGTTTGTTTGTTTGCTTGTTTTTGTTTTTGTTTTTTTTTTTTTTGTAAAATATAAAACCAACTCAAATCCCTCTGCACATATGTGCCAAGTTCAGTGGAAACTGTAAATTGAAAATTGAGAGTAAATGTTGTCAAGCAATTTTCTAAGGACCACATTTTCTGGGGAGTATGCTGTTGGCAGTGGTGTTTTATTAGTTTGCTTTATCTAATTAAAAAGCACACAGAGTTGCTGTGTATGGGTGGAGGTAGAGGCAGATGAAAACAGGAGAAAAATCTATAACTCATCGCAGGTTCTTTAAGCTTATTGTCTTAGGAAGGCTTGGTGGCAAAGTCACCAGATGGTTTGTAGGAGCAAATGACAAGGACATTTCCCACTTGGGCCACCATCAGAGGAACCAAGTATCCCAGAATATGATGTAATGAAAAAGGTCTGCTCTGCTTCCAAGTGTTCTATGCCGGGCCCTTGCACCTTAGCCACTGTATCTGTTGCTAACACCCTTGTCTGAGAATGTCCAGATGCCTTATCAAAGGTTAGTCCAGAGTTCAGGCTTATGATATAGATTGGTTCCAATCTGTGCTTTTCAGAACACCAACACCTATAATATCATATATGTACATATATGATATTATATATATATAATATATATAATGAGATGGCGCATTGGTTAAGAGCACTGGTCACTATTGCAGAGCAACCAGATTTTGTTACAATACATGACAGCTCATAATCACCTGTAACTCTAGTCCCAGGGGCTCTAACACCCTTTCTTGGCCTCCTTGGACATTGCACACATGTGGCGCACCAACTTACACACAGGGAAAACACCCCACAGGTACAATAAGCATAAGCTAAAAATATTAATGTCCCTTTTACAAATTATTATTTTGCATGTATGTGTAGGTATGTGATGGGGGTGTGCCTGTGTGGATATCTGGTGTCTTCCTCTAGTGTTCTCCAGCTTGTTTTATTTAAAAGAGCTCAAACATGTGTGTGTGTGTGTGTGTATGTGTGTGTGTGTGTGTGTGTGTGTGTGTGTGTGTGATGGAGTATGTGTATGTGTACCATGCACACGCAGGTGCCTGAGGAGGCCAGAAGAGAGCACCACACCTAGAATTAGAGCCATAGGTCGTTCTAAGAGTCCCGATGTGATGCTGGGATCCAACCCCAGCTCTTAGTACTAAGCTCACTCTCCAGCCCCTCCACCTCACTTTTTGAGACAAGGTCTCTAATGAACTTTGAGCTCGCTATTTTGCTTAGGTTGTTTGGTTTGACAAGCCCCAGGACCTGCCCGTCTCTGGCCCCTTAGCTCTGGGGTTAGAGATGTGTGGTGCTACACCTGTCTTCTCTGTGGGATCTGAACTCAGGTCCTAATGCTTGTATAGCATGTACTTCACCCATGTTCTTCCAGCCCTGTTAGATGTCTATAAGGCTGCTTAAGCGATTATGTGAAACTCAAGGGTCCTAGTTAGCTTTAACTATCAGGCAGTTTGACACAGCCTAGACTCATCTGAGACAAAAAGCCTCAATTGCAAAACTGCCCAGATCCCATTGGCTTGTTGGTATGTTTGTGGGTGATAATACAGATTATTAGCAGACGCAGGAGGGCCTAGCCCACTATGGGCAGTACAATCCCTAGACAAGTTGTCCTGGGCTACACATCAAAGCTTACTAAGTGTGTGCCTGTAAATGGGCCAGAGAGTGAGACACCAGTTTCTCATTGGACTTGAGGCCTGCTCCACAAGATGAGAGCTTTACCACTGTTATCAAGCCAAGAACTTAGAGCATAGATCCTAGGAGAGAATTTCCTACTATTATTCAGTTACATAGGGTTGGACCATCTCCTAATGACTTATCATTAGGCCCATAGAGGAGGGTATCTCAGTTCTTATCAGAGAGCCTTCTGTTTGCAATAGATGGTGATCAAGAACCACAGCTGGCCAAGGTGCAGAATAAATGAAACTGTATGAAATTCTCAAAAAACTAAAAGAAGAAAGGCAAAACAAACAAAAATAAGAAGCAATGGGACCTCTCAGCCTCTCCTTCTCTGACCTTTACTAAGTCATCTTTCTAAAGATGGGGCACAGGTTAGTGCTTCTCACTGAAGCAGATCCTGTTAGTGAGCTGATGGACCAACCCCACAGGGGCTCATGCCCTGAGGAATGAAGAGAAATGTGCGTGGAGAAGCTAGGAACTCCTGCAAGGGATGGAGACTTCTGGAGACCCGAGAACAAATGAACTTAGACATCAAATCGTATCTGTCTGGAACTTCCATCTGGTCTCCCTCCTTCTTGCTCTTACTGTCTCTGTCCTTGGAGACCGTCTACCCCATCACCCAGGCACTTCTTGTGGGAAGGGTCAGCTCTGTGTTATGGGTATCTGAACACTAACCAGCATGGATTTCTGCCCTGACACTCAGAAACATGTGTTTGCTATTCTGATGGTTTCACTGGGCTTTGGGCTCCTCCCTATAGCAACGCAGGCAACTGTGTACAGGTAGATGGATAGCCAACTCTACAAAATAGAAATGATTGCCTGTAGGACTGTTTCCCCCAGTCCTGCATATTCATGAGTAGGTGGCTAAAAGGAAGCCCACACTGTCAATGAACACCTTCATTTCAATAACGGACACAACCTAAGAGATCCGCCACACCTCCCCGAGATAGGTCACACCTTCCTGAGATATACCACACCTCCCTGAGATAGGCCACACCTCCCTGGCTCTCTCTAATCCTCCTTGCTCATGGGACAAAACTGCAGTGATTCTAATTTTGAATAAAAAAAATGGTAGCTAAGTTATTTTCTCAATTAAACGTTATTCCTCAAAGATTGCTGTTCCTTGATCTGTGGTGCCCTCTCAGTGGGTAGGAACCACATGATTCAGAGTTGTGAAGGTGTCCTCATTTTTAGCCCCCCTTGCTCATGCACAGGATCCCTAAATGCCCTGTTCCGAACTGGCTCTGAGGAGCTATTTTGCATTTACATTTTGCCCATGGTGGCTTCTCCATGACTCAACCTAGCATGCCCTTCAGAATCTGCCTTTGTAGTTGTTCCTTGCAAGGCAGCTGGTCTCCAGCTGTCTGCTGCCTCCTGGCCCTTTTTGAAGCTGAGGCTCCATCTTGTGAGTGTCCAGATGTTTCTGTTTTTCTCATCTCTCTGCACATCTCTGTGCATGTGATTTGCCCCAGGAGCCTCCTCCCTTCCCAGGGATGGCTCAAGCCCTCTAACCTCCCTTGACTGTGATTGTGTGTGTGTGCATGCCTGTGTGTGCACGCGTGAACACGTACATGCAAACATGCATGATGTTTATAATGACACAAACCTCAACTTCTGGTCCTCTAAATGGTTGAGGACTTCTCTGGCAACACTGGTAGCGAAGACGATTTTGCCCCAAAGTTCATTCCAGCTGGAAGGTGATTGGCACTTAAGGCTAAAAATCTAAATTTTAATGACTAGCTTGGCACTTGGCATAGGTATCAGAGTTACTTTGTAAGTGAATGTTATAAGTATTTGCCCACCAATCTGGGAATTATTTTCTTTCTTCTGCTTTTGCTTTATTCTTTTTTTCCTTCCGACTCAAAGAAGTAACCCACGTAGAGGCTGATCCTAGCTAGGCTTCAGTGACCAGCCCTCTTTAGACCAGCTAAATTTGGCTGTTGTGTTTATGTCCAGCAGCTTCTCAGTGCCACGCTGAAGCCCCAGCTGGTAGAAATTTTGTAGTTGACTGTGGGCTGATACAAAATGAGTTATTTGACAGATCATATGTGAAATGCAATTATAAAATTTGGAATTTAAATAAATGTCCTCTCTCAAATTGGCATAAAGATTTACATGCTCTTTTATTTTCTGTTTTTATCTGATCATGAACCAAACAACTAGTTCACAGATGGGCACATGATAGAGACTGCGTTTTGACTTGTGCTGAAATAGACTGGAGCCATATGTGGAAATTATACAAATACATATTTCAACACATTTTCTTTGAGAGAACATGATACATCTGGCTCCTTCCCTGTTCATTCCAGATTCTTGGAAACACACAGCCAAGTGCTACTGATTTCTCCAGAGGCATGCCACCTTCCTCCAGCATGTGCCACCCCCATCCCCTTCAGCACATGCCAGCTTGCAACAGCTGACATGGACCCTACTCCCATCAGCTCTCTGCAGAATGAGATTGGTCTTTGGTTTGCACCTAGGTTCCACTTGTAAGTGCCCCCATCCCGCACAGAGTCCCCAAAGGAGTGTTGGGCTCCTAAGTACCTATAATTTACATGTTATGTATAATATATACTACATATAAATGCATGAAATTGGATAAATAATATATTTACAATATTAAAAATAACATTTACTGTATATAGTATAACAATATGAATTATAAATTATACCTAATTTTATATATAATGATATATGTTATATATAGTATGTATATATCATAAGATATTATATGGAATATCATTATACATATAACTATATAATATGCATTATACATATAACATAAATTTGTAGGATATAAATTTGTAGAAATATATAAGACATATTATATATATGTATATATATATGTATACATGTGTACATATATATACATATATATATTTCCTAAACTGATATTCTATATAATATCTGATAGAAGCATGCACACAGTTAGTGGTATTATGCTTGCCTTGCTCACCAGTGTCATTGGGGTATTTGTCTCCCCTCGTGCAGGTCCTCCCATCGTCCTCAAGGATGTAACCTTCCCGACACTCACAGTGGTAGCTGCCCATGGTGTTGACGCAGATATGTGCACACAGAGTGGTGTTGCTGGCAGCACATTCATCGATATCTGGTTTGAACCAAATGCATAGAATAGTTTCAACACAGCATCCAACATTACCCTGTCCCTCTATTGGTATGAACAAGAGAAACTTCTAGATCTGGACCCAACCTCAGACTCCACACCAGAGGGGAGGGAGGCAGAGCCCAGCCCTGAGCTGCAGGCAGTTGATGGCTTCCCAGCTGCTCCCTGGGTAAGCTGCCAAAGACCTTGCTCTGACTGGAGCTGAGGGTGCCAAGCAGATCGTGGCAATGTGGGCAGTTCCCCTGGCAGTACACGCTGTCACCTAGAGGTTGGAGGTCCCAGCTGAAGCCTACATGGAAATGTCCCTGGGACTACTTATCCTTTTGTTCTAGGTTTGTTCTGTGATTTTTACATTTCTGATGTGTAGATCTAGAAGTGTAGGTAAAGTCTAGTTCTGGGAATGTAAGCCATACGTGAAAATTTCACTTTGGGCCATACGACTGTCATTATAGACCTAGAGTGGTGGCGCTCCTGTCTGTCATGTGGCTTGGTGCCTTGGAGACTCACTCACCTGCAGAGCGTGACAATGAGGCCAGCCATAAGCACTCCCCAGGGCTCTGTGGAAGATGACCAGCAACACAGCTGACTTCTCCCAGGAAGCTTGGTGCACTGAGGTTTTAGTTCTCCCTTTGTAATGGGAAGTTCCAAACAGCATGCTAGTGACCCAAAGGTCACTTAGGACCGGTCTCTTCCCCAGGTAAGAGGCATGACAGTAACTGGAAACAGCTACTTCTAACAAAAGTAAATAGTCAGATGGGCCTCATGGAGAGAGGTTTCTCCAGGCAGTCCCTGCTCCTGGCTGACCTAAGCTGACCCCTGGTGATCTGTGGAAATGAGCCATGAGATCATCAGACAAGGGAGCACAATAGACTCAGCATGGACTCTGCCCCTCAGTTCTCTGTGGCATGGGGTGGAAACAAAATGTTTCTCATCATAATAAAAAAAAAAAGGGAGGGGGGAGAGGCTGCATTCCACTTCCTGACCACTGGATGAAGACACCTGGCTGTTGTGGATGGGAACAGTGACCCAACCTCAGACTCCACACCAGAGGGGAGAGAGGCAGAGCCCAGCCCTGAGCTGCAGGCAGTTGACGGCTTCCCAGCTGCTCCCTGGGTAAGCTGCCAAAGACCTTGCTCTGACTGGAGCTGAGGGTGCCAAGCAGATCGTGGCAATGTGGGCAGTTCCCCTGGCAGGACACGCTGTCACCTAGAGGCTGGAAGTCCCAGCTGAAGCCTACATGGAAATGTCCCTGGGACTACTTATCCTTTTGTTCTAGGTTTGTTCTGTGATTTTACATTTCTGATTTTTTTTTTTTTTAATCAAGGTCTCTCTATGTAAACTTGGTTGTCCTGGAACTCAATATGTAGACTAGTAGACTAGGCTGGCCTTGAACTCAGAGAGATCTGCCTGCCTCTGTCTCCTGAGTTCTTTTGGCTTCTGAGCTTTCATTATCTGTCTCACACCATTCTAGTTTATGTAGCACATTGTCCCGCTTCTCTCTCTCTCTTATCTCTCCTCTGTCCCCTCGATCTAGCTCTCAATGACATCCTTGTACAGAATTTGTTTTGATAAACACGATGAAAGAAAGCCATTGGGTGATCCACAAGCTAAAAACCAAATAACACTCCATCCCACAAGTACGAGGACTTCAGGGGAGGAATCACACATTATAGCCGTTCCTCTGAACTGGTCCTGCTGCTGTAGCCCCAAAGCCAACAAAGAGTCGAGCTACCGGAACCCAGCATTCCCCCTGGGAGCTGGAAATGCATTTCCTACGTACCCAGGCAGTATGGCTTCTCCCGCTTTTGGTGTCTCTCGCGGTCATATCGGTATCCCGGGTAGCACGTGCACAGCACACGGCCGAAGTTATCCGTGCACTGCTGTTCACAGGGAGCTTGGGCACAAATGTCATAATCTGGAAGAGAATAGTGGACTCACATCAATCTCAGCGTAAGGTGGGTGTGACCCAGCCATAGCCTGGGACCGACTTTGCGGGCTGCCGTTTGGTATGGGTTAAATGTGAAGTGTGACTGGCTGCTTTTAGAGGGCTATTAACGCTTTCAACGTTACTGAGAGCGCCACAATGGATGATTTAATGCTCTACACCACGAACAATGAATGTTACTAGAATTTTCTTCCCCAAGTCACTTCCTCATCCTCCAATTTTCATCACTATCCAGAGTTTGGCCAGGTGCCACAGCATCCCTGTGCCTCAGCATCCGTGAGACTGGTTTTTATCTTTTCCTCTGAATGTTACAGAGAGTGTATTCCTTCCAGCAGAGTGTAAAGGCAGGCCAGAGCTGGTGACGGTTGAGTGTTATTCTGTGAGAGGAAGGGCTTGGGGTCAGGCAGGTTCTGGGAAGTAGCAGGGATACTTTGGAGTTGTGGAGGCTTCTCAGAGCCTGTGTTTGCATGAGCAAATGCTACATGGCCTCTCACAGGAGGGTCAGTCAGTCTGGCACTCTGAGAAAAGGACTTGGACACATTTGAATGACTACAAAATGTCTTATCAGCCTGAAGCCTGTGTAAATTAGAGTGGGTTCTCTATTACCCAAGGAATTAGGGCATATGCTCCTCTGGGAACGGATGAACTGGTGTTTAATGTATCTCTTGAAGGGCCTTTGGCTCTACGTCAGTAGCTCAGCCTCGGCATTTACTCTCAGCCAAGACTCAGCATCTCATTAATCACCTCTGCTCCCGTCACGTGCTGACAGATGCAGTCTCCATGGATACAGAGAGCGCCTGGCTCTGCTCTACTCTGGTATATATGAAGCCAAACAAGTGGGCTTGCCATCTCCTGATACAGGCAGGGTTAGTGTGACATGTCAGTCTCATGATGACCTGAAGCTGGCCTTTCTGAGCACTCCTTCCCACAGGTGAGAGTCCAGGTCTGTTTGAATAGATGATACCCAGCCTTGCAAACTGGCTATATAGAATTTTCTCAATGAGATTCTAGGTTCCTTTGGCTTGAGAGCAAGATCTCAGGATGGCTGGCGAGTTACCCTTTCCAACCAGTGGTTATCATTATTGGGCAGCAACCACAGAGAGGAGGACAGACAAGATTGCCTGCCTAAAGAACTTGTGCCAACTGCGGTACCCAGCAAGGCTGGCTGCGAGAAGCAACTCTGTCAGTGTCTCCTTCTGTTCTTCCCTCCCTGGGATGTTGCTGCCACCCCTTCCAGTGGGTTGTATTTCTCACATTCACCTCTGCATCTGCAATGGCCAGCTCACATCACGTCTTTCCTTTAAGCATTCCCTGCTGATTTCCAGTCATGCAAGAAGTGTGTTTAGCTTCTTTATCTTCACCCCGCACCCCTTGGACAACACACTTCTCAGTCTCTCCATCTTGTCAGCGATTTCTTTGGATTTTTAGTTGAATGAGATGGCAGTGTTTGTAAAACACTGACAAGCTGGAAACTGCTCTCTGCTGAGCTTAGACATGAATTCTGACCATTTATCTTTTGGCGACCCCTTTTTACTTCCCCAGATTTAGATAGCCCTAGATAATCCCATGTTTTTGGGTTTTCCAGAATTAAGATAACCCTATGCCTTTGGGTTGCTATTGGTTTCAAACCTGCCTTACCTTTTCTGTGGGCTATGTTTTATCTTGGGTTCAAGATTCGTGGGACATGTTCTCTGAGTTCAGAGAGACAGTTCTGTCTAGTACCCCAGAAGTATAGGATCCATCCCGAGATACTGTCTTAGTCATGGCTACTATTGATGTCATGTAACACCATGTAATATCTCCAAATATTTGCCTGAGAATAAGTCACTAGTTCTTAAATGAACAGAGATCCAGGCTGGGTGTTTGAACAGGCAATGCATGAATCTGAGTGGAATGCCCTGTTTTAAGCATTGGATTCTTTTTATTATTATTATTATTATTATTATTATTATTATTTTTGTTTTGTTTTTC
>JADRCD010206170.1:0-16471 GCA_019843815.1 Montemys delectorum | reverse complement strand
CAATATCTCCTTTCCCAGGTTCCCCTCCAAAAGAAAAAATAAAAATAAAATAAAATAAGAAAAAAATAAAACAAAATCAAAAACTAAAACAATCCCCTCTTCCCTTCCCCCTCCCCCTGATCACCACCCTACCCTCTCCCACTTTGGTGGCTCCTCAGGAAACTGGACATAGTACTACCAGAGGACCCAGATATACCACTCCTGGGCATATACCCAGAAGATGCTCCAACATGTAATAAGGACACATGCTCCAATGTGTTCATAGCAGTCTTATTTATAATAGCCAGAAACAACCCAGATGTCCATCAACAGAGGAATGGATACAGAAAATGTGGTACATCTACACAATAGAGTACTACTCAGCTATTAAAAACAATGAATTTATGAAATCCTTGGGGAAATGGATGGACCTGGAGAACACCATCCTGAGTGAGGTAACCCAATCACAAAAAACACACACATGGTATGCATTCTCTTTTAATTATTGAATATTTCTCTTCTTTATAGAAATTAAAACAATACTTTATTTTGTGTATAACAATACAATTTATTAAATATTAAATTACATGAACACTGACATAAAATTATTTGATATACTTTTAGACATGAAGGAAAAGGAAAGTTTTTGATTTAAAATCCCCTACTTAAAAACAAATTAGCTAACAAACAAAAAATGCTACATAGCATTTTCTGAGTGGAACAAGGACACAAATACATTTAGTAGCCTTTTGTTATAGTCGTCCACTATTTCTCTATCTTATGATCTTTCATCTCCTCTTCCACAATGATCCTTGAGCACCTAGAGAAGAATATGATATAGATGCCCTAATTAGCACTGAGCACTCCTCACGTTCTCTGTGCTCCACAATATCTCCTGCAGAAAGAAACTTCTCATATGAAGGTTGAGAAATGCACTAATCTGTGGTTATAACAATTAAGTTTCTCAGAGCTGGTTTAATACTATGTCCATTTAGGAGAATA
This sequence comes from Montemys delectorum, assembly GCA_019843815.1. NCBI lineage: Eukaryota > Metazoa > Chordata > Mammalia > Rodentia > Muridae > Montemys > Montemys delectorum. The sequence goes on along the minus strand of JADRCD010206170.1, from coordinate 15,490 downwards.
AGTGGTAGATTCTCTAGGACCTAGGAGCTCTCTGGTCACAGGTTCTTGAACCAATAATGGTGCAAGAAATGAGTTTTATCTTATGTAGTTAGCCTTAAATTGAATCAGAAAGTAGTTGGTTACTCCAACATTGTTTATGCCATGATTGCACCAGTGAGTACATCTTGCCACACTAGTCATTAATTATAGCTCACTCGGTCCAGAGATGAGTAAGACTTATGGTCTTATGAACTTGCATAGTACCTTTCAGCACTATGAAAGCTAGCCAGTGTAGGTGAAGTTTCCAGATTAGTAGCAGTTTGGTTTCTTCATAGTTAAATATGTGGTGTCTTCAGTCACAGTCTTTCATTTAAGCTCTGAAGGGTAACCCAGAGCAATAGTGATATTTGTAGTGTTGGGGTATCTATAGGACCTCCCTGGACAACAGTTATAGAATAGGTAACTCACTCCTGGTCCTGGGATTTTATTTGATTGTGTTTGAGAAGTCCACTGTCTCCCTGCTATATGGAAACTCAATTGGAACTTTTTATTCATGTACATTATATATTTTAGGAAGCTTCTGCTGTAGCGGGTTTCCATATGGATTTCAAAGGTTGATTTGTATCCACTTACTACTTCCTATCTTCAATGTTTTTTTCTCTGAGCATTCTGTAACTTGGCTTTGGTGCTTGGGACTCTCCTGGGCCAGGAAAACAAGAATGTAGCCCTAGAGGTATGGACGTAACTTTTAATCTAAGCCCCAGTGACCACTTCATTGCTACCATTTCAGTTCTAGAATATCTTGCTTCTACATCTGAAATCAGTTACTCTATATATCTGTTCTTTTGATTTTTTTCTGCTATATGTAGTTTAAACTAACAGTGACATGTTTTATTTAATTAAAAATTTTAGATAATCATTTTTTCCCTAAATGGACAACATGTTCAAAAGAAGCATTTGGACCTATAAACTAAACTGATATGCAAAGATCACAACAGTTTTGATAAAATGAGGATTATGTCAGATAATTCTGGAAAGTAAAGCTCATCATGCACAAATGTGCCTGTGGGGCACATCGATCTCTAAAAAGGAGCTTCCATTCTATCCAGATGAAACGCTGAGGATGGAAACCACATTTGTGGTAATTTTCCATTTTTGTTTCATTTCATATAATTTAAAGCTTGGACTGAAGAAAGTATTTGCTTCATCAGATAGAATAATCACAGTTGTGAGGTTAGAATTGTCAGCTCAGCAGTCTATAGATATCCCACTGATATTGATTGAAATCCAAGACTTATCCATGTCCTAACAGTGAAAGGATGAGACTTCATCACTAAATGCTTTCCTTTTCTTAAAACGTAGACTGCCATTCAGTTTTATTTATTTATACCTGGAAGTATTAGACTGAATTTCTTACCTTTAAATGTTACAGTATTATGTCCACCGTCTTACATAGTAGTAAGCATTCCTCTATTATTCTCAACATTATTTCTCTCCTTTTCTTATTCTTTATCTCCTTTTCTTTATTCTTTATCTTTATCTTTATCTTATTCTTTATCCTATTTACTAGACTGTAAACTCTTGAGTGTCCATGGACAAACTCTGCTCTCCCAATGTTAAAATCTTAACAAATCTTTGTTTAAAAATTGAATTAGCTCTCTAAATTGTTTGTCTAACAATGAAGAATCAACTTTCTTCAATTTAATTATTTATTCTTCTTCAGAAACCAAGCCAATTGCTGACTTTAAATGGTGAAAATTGTAATGGTTATATTTACTGTTAATTACCATTTTTGACTCTGCACAATGAAGAGAGAAGTAATTTGTATGTAATGTGTGGCTTCCTTATCTTAAACAGAATGGCTGCTGCATGAGTGATAACTTGTTAAATGTAAACTATGTAGTTTTCCCTTGCTTCTTGTCTTAATTCAATCAAATGTAAATACAGGCCTGTAATTCCTTTCTGTTAGGCTTCTCTGTATTTAGGGTGTGGAATATATACACATATTTCAAGAATTGGTTTATTGTGATCATACTTTGGTTTTGGTTGTAGTGAAACATTTTTAGTGATTCAGGATTTAGTAGTATACTTTTATAGATAGAACAATGTTCCACTTAATCTATTCCCATCATCTATTCATTTGTGTCCAAAGGACTTTGAGAATAAACTGTCTGGCACATCATGGAGATTTAGTCCAATGATGAGTCTGCGTGTAATGAAGACATTGAACCACCTTACTATGACAATCATTTCACACATTTATGAAACTGAAATGGTCTTATTAAAGCAAATGTTCTTTGATGCATGTTAAACCACTAACATTTTTAGTATTCTCAATCTATTAGCCTCTTTTAGGTCTTTAATGTGAATGATATGTGTGGTACCACACTTTGTATTTAAACAAAATCCTGATTGAATGACTTTTATATGGAAATTTAGTAGGTTATGATTTACATTTACTTATCTCAAATAGTTATCTATCTGTCTATCTATGTCTGTCTATCTATCTATCTATCTATCTATCTATCTATCTATCTATCTATCTCCTCTTATTTTCTGGCTCTTTCGTAACTATGAATTAATATCAACAACTTCTCACTTCTGATCACCAAACACATTCAAGTTAAGGATTTTACTGACAAAAGACATGTAAAGACTAGGGAAAAATGTATGGAAATTTTAATTTAAATCTTCCTGATTTTTCTACCCTATCTAATAAGAATGGATTCTTCAGAATGATGACTTGGTATTTTAGTCATTGATTGATATTCAAGCACATTAATATTCTGTAAGAAATCATTCAGGAACTCATCTTGAAATTGTTTTCTTATAAATGTATGTTTCCAGTTCCTATAATTTAATGCTTCAGAAGTTTTGTTTCCTGAGAAAGTTTTATTTGTTTTACCTAAAGGGATCAAGCAAAATGGATGAAGACACAGTAGGCACAAGTAAAGGACAGAGAAGAGAGGGGTATTTCCAATGTCTTATATTAAAGAAAAACGTGTAGGAGTGCATTAAATAACAATTCTTTGTTTGCTATGGATTTGATGAGATGTGAGTATGTATACCAACATTTTCAGCAGAGACTTAGCCTTCACTATAATGTATTAATGTATAATGTAAGGTTGAAAGTTTATTCTAACTATGGTGTTCAGGGGAAGGAAGGATCTTGGAATGTGATTAAGATTAAATAAGCCCTGGGAACTTCCATGACTGCACCTAAGTAGATTTACAATAGAAGGAGAGGGACTAGGTGGTGACATGCTCATGTACTCCATGTTTATTTCTGTATTTCCGTGTGTGCTCCATGTATTTCCCTGGGACTCTGTCAGATAGAAACTCATCCTCAAGTGTCAACTTATTGAGCTGTGAGCTAAATTAAGCCTCTTTTGAAAATACAGGCTATCTACTTTCATGTTTCTGTGGCCAAAATACTTGATAAAAAGCTACTTAAGGGAAGATACACTTTGCCTCATGGTTCTGGTATGTTTCATTCTGTCATAGCAGAAAGGATGACAGAATGGTCCATTGCAGCAGAAGCATATGGCAGATGCTGTCACATGGCAGTAGTGAGACTGGTTGAAGCAACCAGCCTTGTACAATCTTTAAAGACTATGGCTTGTGATGGACTTCTGTCAATTCAGCCTCACCCCTCTAAAGATTTAATTCTCCAGCATAGAATCCTCAACTACAGGATGGGTATTTTAAAGCATAAGCCTTTGGGAAATTTCAGCTTATCTTAGTTTTGTTTTGTTTTTATTACAGCAACAAAGACAGACTAATTCATGACCTAAACCTTAAAATGGGATCTTAGTAAGCCCACTCCACTCTAACAGAAAGTAAGAGTGAAGAAAAAAAGTCATTCCATGTCTCACTGCAGTTGAGCTTACACCCAGGGAACCCTTCGGAATGGAACTCTACTGCAATGTTTAGTTTGCTTTCATATTCCAATCCGTCAGCTCAATGTAACATTTCCCCCAATGGTCATAAATTTATTCCTTTTAAGTGTGGATGCAGCTGAGATAATCAGAGGACAAATAAGGCGTTTTCAACATCTACTTCACTGATAGTATTGTAAAATGGCATATTTAACTCATGCCAGAGTTAGACAGGTTTATGACTTATCTCCATTGCATAGCACTTGGGGCAAATTTATACCATAAAGTGTCTTAGTACTTTGATATATAATTATTCCCAGAAAGAAATCACTTTTTGCTTTTTGTACATAAGTTTCTGACTTCTGATTAATAGGCAATAAAACCCATTATGCTGATAAAGTGATTCCCCACTATGATGCAACCATAATGTTGATAATTATAGCTTCCAGAAGTATTATTTATCTGCCACTACCTTGAGTTACAGGTGATGATTTGTTGCTGTTCTAACTTCATAGGTAGATAAGATACTCTTTAGGACATCCTCTTAAAGTTAGGACTTGAGTTGTTTTAAATTATCTTATTATTTTATTGCATACACACACACACACACACACACACACACACACACACACACAAATGTGGGATGTGTTATGTGAATGTCACAATATCAGTCGGGTTTGTCCTTTGACCATGTGGGTCCCAGGAGTGAAATTCACACCTTTGGACTTAGTAGCAGGTGCTTTTATTCTAAGAGCCATCACAGGGACCCAGGTACCTCCACTGTTTTCATGGCTTGCTTTTGTATTATTTAAATTATGCTAACTTGTTAATACTTAGCAATTGAGGGAATGATCACCTTTCACAGTTTTTAATTGTAAATAATAAGTGAAAAGTCCATGAAAATAACCAGCCCCTTAAAATTTTGATGATCTAGAAAATTCATTAGCTTTTGAATGGTTAACAAGGATGTATGCAATATATGTAATACTGTAATAACAGTTAGGGAATTCCTGTCACACAGGATATTGTTTTAAGCACTGTGGTGCTATTAACATAATCATCTCTAGGACACTATCATACACTATTCTCATTCTCACTTTATAGAGGAGAAAACTGAAATTCAGTAGATCAAAACACTTGACTAATTTCTCTTGTAGCAGTTGGGAATGAAGACAGAGAACCTCAGCCAGACAATATTCAGAGAGTAAGAGACCTTAGAGAACTCAGCCCTTAAATGGGGTGGACTCATCAAATCTCCCTCACCTCAGAGATCCGGAAGCCTCTTAGGAGAGGTGGTAGGAAGAGGATGAGCTAGAGGGCACAGAGGACACAAAGGAAACAAAGCCTTCTAACTCAATAAGATCAATGTACATATGAATTCATAGAGTCCGAAGCAAGGCACACAGGGACTGCATGGCTGTTCACCAGATGGAGCTAGAACTGAGGGAAGAAATGGATATACACCCCCATCCCTAATCCAGAAGCTATCTCCAATAGATAGCCACTTGCAAATGAACATTTAGTTTCCTACAGCGGAGTCTCACTGGGAAAAGAGAGTACTCTTAAAGGTAGCCTGCATATTTGGCAATATATGACCAGCAGAAAATAAACTCAACAAGGAAACAAGCAAATAATCAACAAAACAAAACTTCACTAAGAACCTAAGAACAGAACTAGTTAGTAGCAAGACTGGGATCCAGATTCAAAGCATTGGGCTCTGGAACCCATGTTCTTTTAATACTGTACTTTCTTCTCCAAAAAATCTTCCTTTGCAAATGGGTGTTATAGAATTTTCTTATCTCACATGTGGAAGCTATGTGTCCAATCTCTAGGCCCATCAAAAATGCAAATAACAGAAATAGCTTGTATATGAATAGTGTACTTTACAGTTCACAAAGCTATGTTAAATTAGACATTTAATTATTAATAACATTTTAATCACTGCATCCAGGAACTTGGAGATTCATTTACTTAGTGACTTTTTAATTTGGCTGAAAGTTTCTATTTTGAAAATTGTAGCTTTTATTACAAAGATTTACATTTTTTCAGCTTATAGCAATTTGTTTCCTATTATTTCTATAATACAAGTGTGTAGGAATATAAAACAGTGGTTAGCACCTAGTTTGTCATTTCCAGAGAAATGACAATTGTGTTCATATGAAAGTTTTAGTCACAAATATTCAGAGAAGCTTTATTTCTCATGCCCACCAAGTGACAATACTTCATATACTTTGATGTGAAAGTATATACAGCCATAATCAGTTGAAAAAAAAAAAAAGAACTATTCAGTAGCAAAAAAGAGCTAATCATAAATATGTAATGACCTGGATGATATCAAGAAAATTAGGCTGTTTAAAAATCTGAATTCTAAATAGTTTACAGCACATGGTTCTACTTATAAAGTATCCAGGAACTGGAAAGTATAGAATGGCATAACATGGCAGGAGCTCCCAGGTCTTAGGAGATAAGACATACTTGTGAAAGTTCAGCATGTGAGCATTTTGGTGATGAAGGGTCTTTATCTTGACAACAGTAATATCAGTATCTTGGCTGTGATATTCTACTATGGCACAGAAAGTTAGTTTCCCTGTAGCAACTAAGTAAAGAATATATGCAATCTGTCCTCATTCTTTTTATAAATGTGTGAGTCTATGCCAATCTCAGAAAAACAGTCTAAGTTAAAAAGCAAAAATAAATTCACAAAAATTTCAGTAATGAAATACTCAAGCATATTAATTTTAGGAAGCTTGAGGCTATTGTATTCAATGGTTTGGATTTTACAGGGGAAAGAGATATCAAGAAGACTACATAGAAAGGTACAGAATAAAAATTCTTGAATGCAATAGGAAAGAACTCAGTAGAAGGTGTTGCCATATTTCTCTAGTGTTTACAAAATGAATGCATTTTTATCAAATATTTCAGAGCTTACCAATTAGACTTTGATGTCATTTATATATGCTCTTATGTGATTTCTCTCCTGGTTGTGCTCACTTATGAGCTCACCAACTGTGCCTTCTCCTAGTTCAGTAAAGATGAGCACATAGGAAAGCTGCTATGGATATGGCTAGAAAAGTGAATCTGCTTGCTTGGACATACATGATCTTGAGTGGCCTCGTGGACAAAAATCTGTAACCTTTCATTTCTTTCATGTATTTATACATTAGAACTATGAGACAGGTTAGCAGGATATTATTGGTTTAATCAAAAACGTCCCTGGAAACTCATGGTTTAAATCACCCTGGGCTGGTGGCACTGTTTTGTAAGGTTATGGAACCTTCAGGAAGTGGGGTCAGGCTGTGGCAATAGGCCACAGGGAAAGATCCCTAGGGGTCCATTTTCCTTACCTATATCCTTTCTTGAGCTCTGCTTCTGGTCTATCACGATTATTTCTGAGGAGAAGGCTTACCTCTGTCCTCATTTGTGTTCATGTTGAAGAGTAATGGTGTGGACCTACTATTGTTTCTGTGAATCATCTTAGTGCATCTCTTCTTTGGATATGATAATTTTTTTTGTTTGAGGGAGTGATTTCTATTGAATGTAGTTTGTATGGAAAACTGTAGCAATTCATTTATATCTAAAGGCAACTTACATAGTAAATTTTATTTCTTACTCATTCTATGTAGCTTTATGCATATACTTTATATTAATTTAATATTCCACCATGTATTGCTTGAAGGAAAATGTGTTCAGTTAATGTGGCATCATTATTGTCATCTAGGAGGAACAGTAGAAATTAAAACAGAAATCCCATTGCCTTATTTAAAGTATCCCTTCCTCCCTGTAGGGCATATTCAGGGGGAAATGGGCTGGGTAACAATCAGATTGGGTTCTTTCCCATTCATGACTATTTCTCATCTGCTTGGAGTGGTTCCTACTCAAAGATCCTTTATACAATCATGTTTCTGAACATTTAAATTAAACTATGGATTTTTTTTTTCATAGAAGTCATTTTAAAAGAAAATTCTTTCCCTAACTATCAGGACATGTCCAAACTGTATGCTATCAGTGTCTGCTCCACATCTGCTAGTGACTTCACCTTGGCATGTCTTCCCTGGCTGACAGCAATCACACATCACTGTAATATCAGACATCATAGCAAGCACTTTACAAGTCATGTACCTTTAAATATTTTTCTTCAGGTTTCAGGTTGATTTAAGAGATAAAGAGATACTTTTGACAGAAAAGTCCCAAAGATGGTCGACATATTATCAGATCTCCAGGTAAATGGGAGGAAATCCTCAGCAAGGTGTCATATACACATTTTTTTAAAATTCAAAATCTTAGTTTGGGTATTATTTTAAAAAATTAATTTTCTCTGTGATCTAAATATAAATATCTATATAAATGTTAAATTTCCCACAATGCCATATTTTCTAGAGCTAAATATGCCCATATTATTTTCTCTTTTATGTATTATGTCTGATTATAAAAGAAATAAAAACTATAGTGACAAATCTATAGAAGTTTAAAGGGGTAGAAGAAATTTCTGTTACATAAGAAATAAACACGTGTATTTTGAAGTTTGGCTTTTAACCTTTTTTTCTCTGATTTTTTTCAACATTGATGTAATCAGAGTATTGGTAAAGATATACTATAGTATTTACAATAAATATAAAGTCAGATCTTTTCCTTTGTAAAGCCTTATAGACATTCTAGTGGATGTAACACTTATACATAGTAAATGAGACTGAAAATATTTATCCATCTCAAGTTATACATGTTGTTTTTAGAATTTTCAATGTAACAGGTATGAATAATCTTTGGCAGAAAGTTCTCTTTTAAATAGTACCGAAAAAGGAGTAGATCTAGGAAAAAGGGAGGGACTAGGAGGAATAGAGGGAGGGAAAACTAAGTTTGGATGAAATATAAGAGAAAAGAATAAATAATTAATTTTAAAAAGGGTACTTCTTTGACATATTTGCAAGTATATAGTTGCTTTGATGACTTTGAATATCATTTATTTTAGTCTATGTGTATCTATGTGGAGAGGAAGAGGGGAGTGGGAGGGTAAGTATGGATGTGTACAATGTGAGAGTGTGAGTTGACATTAAGGTGTGTGAGTGCTGGTACACGTTCAACTCATGAAGAGGTTGGTGGATAGCTTCAGATGTCTGCTCTTGCCTTCCTCTTTGTTTGAGACAAGGTCTGTTGTCCATTATTGCTTATTCTGGGCTAGCTGGTCCAATAGTTTCTTGGGTTCTTTTGTCTTGCCTCACATCTACATATAGGAGGCCTGGGATGAAAGAGTCCTGTTTTCTTGCCTTGCTTTACGTGAGGTCTCGGGATTTAAATTAAGTTCCTCATGTTTGGCAATGTTTTCAATATTGTTAGAATAGCCAAAATACCAGGTGATTAATTTCAGTTTAGTAGGGGCTCTATATCAGAGGATAATTTGATAACGATAAATGAACCCATGATTCTGGAATTTCATTTTAGAGTCACTAGGAAGAATTTCTTAGTCCTTCCATATCATTCAATTGCATTTAACTTCTAACATTCCTGAAAAACATGCGGATTAAATACTAAAATATTATAGACAAAGCACCTATACAAATGTTAATGTAGTCTTCATTAATTCATTAGTGCAGCATTACTCAGAACGCATTTTTATACGATTGGTTCCTGTGTCAAATGTCTATTCTAGTTTAGCCAATCTGTTATCTAGGACAGTCACTGAGCCAAATTTATATAGTAATTACAGGAATACTTGTTCCTGTATAAATGCAGAGAGAAACAGAAGTCTATCCTGTCACTACAGCCACATGGGAGTTTTTAGTGTGAGTTGAGGCTAGCAAGGCCTGATTAATCATGAGTAATGAATCATCATAGTAATGCTGAAACTATGACGTATTCACTATAGATACCTGTACAATGAGCCTGCTGACTGATGCCGTGTATTATCTGATGATCACCTAAGAGCTAATAATAAAAATTCTCCAAAATTCATAATTGACACAGCTTCTTTACTGTGTGACTGCTTGAAGAACTCATGGGGCACAGTGATCTGTTTAGTTTCTGAGAGTAAGTCTTATTCCCTGTCTACTCATGATGTGTTAAAATGGAAACCACATTTGGTTTGATCTGCAGATTGAACTCATTACTATTGGTGCATTTTACTCATTACCATTGGTGCATTTAAAGTTTTCCAGTGGGTCGACCATGATGTTAATATTTATAAGCATTACTATCAGATAGAGGGATTTTCCTACTATTATCCTTTCTCCATGTTGCTACTTCTTTATTTTCATTTTAGAGAAAGACATCCATGGAGATGTTAGATGCTGTACAAGGTCACTCAGAATAAGGAGATCCGAGCTAACTAATGGTCTTCTTCGTTGTTATTGGCTACTTAAACATTTAACAAGCTACAATCTATATAACCATAGAGAATAGGTATGAAAGGATGAGGCAGGGCTAAAAAGGGAGGATAAAACAACGAGGGGAAGTGGAAGAGAAGAGGTGGGAGAGGGAGGGAATGAATACAGGGATAAACAGGTAAAAGTAAGTCCATTTGAGGGGCTCTATGGAAAATCAATACAATAGATCCTTCTTCAAATATATACAATAGATACTTCATAAATATATATACATATATATGCATATATATGTGTGTATACACACACACATATATATATATATATATATATATATATATATATATATATGACATGGACTTAAATGAAATTGCCAAATAATGGAAGACAGAACCCCAAATGGGTAACACTGATCATTGAATGAAACTTCTAATATCAGAAATGGGTTGTATCTAATTGAGTTGTTGCCCAAGAAAAGCCATGGAAATACAGAAGTAATATAGGCTATGGCCAAGGCTATCGAGTGCTCTCTCTATACTGACAGTAAGGTCATATTACTGAAGACAATACCTACACAACTCACTAGACATGGAAAAGTTGAGTTGGTGCCTACCTAGAGCCTTCACTTACATGGATTAGTGTCCCTAGTACTGAAAGGTATAATGCTACCAAAGGAGAAAAGTAAACATCAATTATGCTACAAACCCTTCATTCTATCATGTTAATCTGCTGGCAAGGCACATTGGAACAATAGTGGCATAAGGCTTGTGGAACCAACCAACAAAGATTTGATTTGATTTAAGGCCTACTTCATGGCGTTGGAACCCTTACCTGATATGAACCTAGGAGAAAACTAAATCCCACTGTTCTGCTAAGCAAATGTACTAATACAATTGCTTTTAATGGTATTATACTATTCTTAGAGATCAGTTTCTTGTTCAGCCATCATTAGGGAAACTTTCTCTGGCAGCAATGAGAACAAATACAGATACCCATAGCCAGATAATTTATAAAGAGTAAGAAAATTGGAATATTATACCCTAAATGGGATGTCTTTATCAAATACCTTCCCTTAGGAAGGAGAAGCAGTAAGAGTAAAAGTAGATCCAGAAATGATAGATGACAGCAAGGAAAACAGTTTCCACCAAACACAGCATAACTGATATACACATGAAGTTACAGAGATCCAGGCAGCGTGTAAAAGGCCTACACTATTCTGCACCAGGTGAGGTCCTAGAACTGAAAGAAATGGATGCACGGCTTCCCCTCTATCCCAGAAGCTTCCTCCAATTAATAGCCACTTGAAAATGAAAACTCAATTCTTTTCTAAGGGAGTCTCACTGGGGAAACAAAATACTCTTAATGGTAGACTGAGATGGTAGCAGGAGATGGCGAACACAAAATGAACTCACATGTAGATTTATAAGAAGCCACTGTTTTCAGAGCTGCCAGTCTATGGACTTTCATGAACACTAAGGAATAATAATTAATATTATTTAAATATTTAGTTAAATATTTAAATAATAAGACCTGAAGAAGGAGAGATGAGGGTTTGAAAAGGTCACTCAAACATCTTGTAAATTTATTCAAATAAATAAAACATAGGCTCAGTTTTCATACAAATACATTCACATAAAATCCAGAGGGCAGAAAAAGCACACTTTACTTAGGTAATGGGTTTATCAATGAAAAAATATTACAAACAAATAAACAAAATTGTAATGCTTATATTGATGCCAATGTTACTTAGCTTTCTTTTACAGTTTGATAAAAGAGTAAAAACATGTAGCCGAGCAATGGTGGCACACGCCTTTAATCCCAGCACCTGGGCAGCAGAGGCATGTAGATTTCTGAGTTCCAGGCCAGCCTTGTCTAAAGAGTGAGTCCCAGGCCAGCCAGGGCTACACAGAGAAACTCTGTCTCAAATAAATAAATAAATAAATAAATAAATAAATAAATGGAAGAAGAAGAATAAAAACATGGAAGCTAAAATCTTTTGTTTTTGTTTTTTTCTTTCAGAGCAGTGATTCATGTTAATTACTCAAGAACAGGGTCCTGATGGTTTTAATGAGTTAATAGCTATGTGATGAAGAATGTAATAGCATCTCTGGACCTGTTTAGTTGTACTCACTTGTCCAGTGATATGATAATCATTATTACAAAGTTGTACTGACACTGTTGTGTAGTTATAAAGAGTACTTTATGAAACCTCTTTATTTTATTTCATATCAATATTATGTTGACTGTCCAAAAGTTACCAAAGAGATTGAATTTTGGAATCATTTAAAATTTTGCACTGTGTTTTCCTGGCTACCTGCTCCTAGAATCTCTTGCAGATCAGTACAGTTATTATTTAACTGTTCGTTAAGCATTTAGCATGAAAGAGAGGTGTTTTCAAGGGAAAATAAACAGCTATTTAAATAAGTTCAGATTGTTTTTTAGATCACCTGGCAAAAATCTCCTTGAGTAGATAAAAGGACAAAGCTATCTATATCAAAGGCTATGTCATGCCTTATCGAAGTCCTAGATACAAATCTGTGATCTAAGCATAATATTCTTATTTTTCCCTTTTATACTGTATGCAGTGGCTCATCCCTATGATCCCAGAATTTAGGAGGCAGAAGCAAGAAGAGATTCAGCCCAGGCTACATAATAAAACTCTGTCTCAAACAATAGCAACAACAACAAGAATGACTATAAAAACCGAACTGAGCAACAACATAAAAAAGAAAAATGAACATTTAAAAAGATTTTCTGTTCTCTAAAGAGCATTTATAAATATTTTATAAATTATTATCATCAAATGTACTTTTGTTGAAATTTCTGGAATACAAATAATACTAACTTCTTTTCTTGCCATTTGGGATTTTATCAGACTTCTGTTCAAGATCTGGAAATGGAAATAGAAGCAATAAAAAATAACAAGCAAAATAACGAAAATGACAACAACAGAACCACTAATGGAGGCAGTCTTGTAGATGGAAAATGTAGGAAGGAGAGCCAGAAGTATAGATACAAACATCACTAACAGAACACAAGAGACAGAAGAGAGATTCTCAGGCATAGAAGATACAGAAGAAAGACCAGTTAAGAAAAAAGGCCAAGCTAAAAGTTTTCTAACACTAAATATCCAGGGAATAAGGCACATTATGAAAGGACCAAACCTAAGACTAATAGGAGTATAAGGAGAATACTCCCAAATCAATGGACCAGAAAATATCTTCAACAACATCATAGAAGAAAATTTCACTAACATAATGAAAGAGGTGCCTATAAATATAAAAGACACTTATAGAACACCAAATTAAATGGAACAAAAGGAAAGTTCTTCCACCACATAATAATCAAGACACTAAATGTACAGAACAAAGACAGAATATTAAAAGCTGCAATGGACAAAGGCCAAGCAACATATAAAGACAGACCTATTAGCATAATAGACTAATAGGTCTACTAAGAGACTTCTCAACAGAGACTTCAAAAGCCAGAAGAGCCTGGTAGATAAATATCTTATACCCTCTAAGATATCACAGATGCCAGGACAGACTATAATACTTGGCAAAAATTTAAATCACCATAGATGGAGAAAACAAGATATTCCATGACAAAACCAAATTTAAACTATATCTTTTAACTAATCTACTCCTATAGAGGATACTGAAAGGAAAACTCCAACATAAGGAGGGTAATTTTATTCAAGAAAAAGATACTTCCATACCAGCAAAACCAAAAGAAGAAACACATGTGCGCACACATACAACACACACACACACACACACACACACACACACACACACACACAGAGAGAGACAGAGAGACAGAGAGACAGAGAGTGAGAGAGATTACCATCACCAAAATCAAAATAACAGGAACAAGGGAACAAGCAATCATTGGTAATTAGGATCTCTGAACATCAGTGGTCTCAATTCCCTAATAACAAGACATGGGCTAACAGAGAGGATGGATAAACAGGATCCATGTCTATGCTACAAATTCAAGGACACCCACATTTGCAAGAGAAACACTACTAAAGCATAAATTGCACATCAAACCCCACAACATATTAATAAATAGCAGTAGACTTCAACAATCAACCCTTATCAACTGACAGGTCATAAAGTCATAAACTAAACAGAGAAATGATACAGAGGTTATGAATCAAATGAACCTAACAGTTATCTACAGAACATTTCACCCAAACACAAAAGTTTAGGTCTTTTTCTTTAACACTTGATGGAACCTTTTCCAAAATTGACCATATACTTGGTAATGAAGCAAGCCTCAACAGATACAAGAAAACTGAAATGACTCCTTGTATCCTATCAGACCACCATAAATTAAAGATGCCACGAATCTGTTCATAGTATCCATAGTAGTGTCAGGTATACCCTGGATAGTTCCTTGCACACACCCCCTACAGCACCCTATACACAACCTTACCAAACCAGCATAACTCATAACTGCATTCTAAATACATTCTTTATACCTACAGATCAATGTAGTTGTCACCTCTCACCCAAGAAGTTTCCCTTTGCAACAGATAGGAAACATTGCAGAAAACTGTAACTGGTCAAAATTTAGAGAACAACTGATATTGGGAACTGATCTAGCTCCAATTAAATGGTACATCTACAAGTCAACTGTTATACCAAAGACTCAAAGGAAATGATAGAAGATCCAGAAAGATTTTAGTAGTCAGAGGGTCAAGAAACATGCTGATCGTGTTTTCTAAAAATGACAAGAAAACTTTAATGATGGCACATTAGTAATATAGCCACCCGAAGATCTGAAAAAGAAAAATAGACATGGAATTATAGAAGGCGATAATCTTACAGGTACCTATTTTAGACAAAAAAGCTACAAGCAATTAAAGAATTCTAAACACAAGAGAAACAGTCTTCCATAGTGACGAAACCTTTAATTGGTTATCCAACACTATGTGGTTGGCCTTGAAATGACAACCATTCAGGCCACAGTGAGTGGACTCAGCAGGCTGTTTGAATATTTTTATATTCATGAAAATATTAAAGAAAAAGAGCAATGAATTTATGAGGGACTGGTTTTGATAAAGGGGTTTGTTTAAGGGAGGAAAGGGAAGAGGGGAAAGCTATAGTGAGAATTTTAGTTTCTTTTCTTTTCTTCTTTTATTTATCCACTTTGCATCTGATCGCTGCTCCAACTCCTGGTCACAAACTCTCATAATCCCTCCTCTTCTCCTTCCTTTACTCCTCTGAGTGTGGAGGCCCCCCTGAGTATCCCCTAACCCTGGCACATCAAGTCTCTATAGGGATGGGAGAATCCTCTCCCACTGAGGTCAAA
>JADRCD010206168.1:426-21875 GCA_019843815.1 Montemys delectorum | reverse complement strand
TATGCACACTTTGGTCTTCCTTCTTCTTGAGTTTCTTGTGGTTTGTGAATTGTATTTTGGGTATTCTGAGCTTTAGTGGTTTTTTTAATGACATAAATACATAAAGTCTTTTTGTTTGTTTGTTTTGTTTTGTTTTTAGTAGAGCTTAAAATCTTGGCTCTTACTGTGGTACAAACCCAAAATAAGAACAATTTTTTAGACATTGGATTTCATTGTAATAGGCTATATTTCAATGTCCTTCACATTACCAAAGGATTTTGCCTCCATAGTAGCTAAGCTGAGAGTTGACAGTTCTGCTGCATCGAAGAATGAATTGTAGGCACGATTTTTGGGTACAGATTTCCTGCTATGGTAAAAGCTATTTGACTTCAATGATTGTCTTCATTCTCAGCCCACAGGGAGCAGGTTACATTCATTTAAGAAATGGTATGTATATTAAGATGGTCTATCGATGAAGTCATTCATCAACTGTTTCAATTGAAAATGGTTCTGCTTGGAGGTTGGCACAGACATTAGGTGAGGGTAAGATTCTGTTTCATTGGCTATAATGATTTTGAAAAGCATTCATCTCAGGATAAGAGTAACTTATAAAGTCTTCTTCTTCAAAATTGATACAATAATTATAAATATCAAGCAAAGCATTTCGTCTCATTCTTTGTTGTTCTCTTAGAAGCCACCTCCCAAATTAATTGTCTACATTTCTTTTGCCTGTATAAATAATTTTGAAATATGTAAGCTGTTATGAAAACCATAGTATAGTGTAAAAACATCAAATAAATGATCCTACTAATAGAGAGGTTGAGATAGGAGAAACATGATTTTGAGACCATTATGTGTACACAGCAAGATACTGTCATGTACAAACAAGCAGAAAGTGTATAGGGATTGTACAATATTGGACCTATTTCTCCAATTTCCAAATGAGAGAGAACACTGAATGACTGCCAATAAATTTCTAATTCCTCATATTTGTGAATTTCAATAGGTTAGGATATATTGGTAATATTAATTTTCATATTAAGAGCTATTAAGGAAAAGTGATTGTTTCTTCCTCTTATTTTTGTTGTTAGAGGTGGAATTATGTTTGTGTGGGTTTGTTCAAAGATTACTTTCTTGCTTCTTCTAGGGTGTAGTTTTGCTCCTTATGTTGGTGTTTTCCATTGATTATCCCTTGTTGGGCTGCATTTGTGGAAAGATATTGTGTAAATTTAATTTTGTCATGGAATATCTTGGTTTCTCCATCTGTGGTACTTGAGAATTTTGCTGGGTATAGTAGCCTGGACTGGCATTTGGATTCTTGTAGGGTCTGTATGACATCTGCCCAGGATCTTCTAGCTTTCATAGTCTCTGGTGAGAAGTCTGGTGTAATTCTGATAGGCCTGCCCTTATATGTTACTTGACCTTTTTCCTTTACTGCTTTTAATATTATTTCTTTGCTTAATGCATTTGTGTTTTGACAGTTATGTGATGGGAGGAATTTCTTTTCTGGTCCAATCAATTTGGAGTTCTGTAGGCTTCTTCTATATTCATGGGCATCTTTTTCTTTAGGTTAGGGAAGTTTTCTTCCATAATTTTGTTAAAGACATTTACTGGCCCTTTAAGTTGGAAATCTTCACTCTCTTCTATACCTATTATCCTTAGTTATGATCTTCTCATTGTGTCCTGGATTTCCTGGATGTTTTGGGTTAGGAGCTTTTTGCTTTTTGTATTTCCATTGACTGTTGTGTCAATGTTTTCTGTGGTATCTTCTGCACCTGAGATTCTCTCTTCTATCTCTTGTATTCTGTTGGTGATGCTTGCATCTATGACTCCTGATCTCTTTCCTATGTTTTCTAACTCCAGGGTTGTCTCCCTTTGTTATTTCTTTATTGTTTCTAGTTCCATTTTTAGATCTTGGATGGTTTTTCCGCAGTTCCTTCGCCTGTTTGATTGTGTTTTCCTATAATTCTTTAAGGGATTTTTGTGTTTCCTCTTTAAGGGCTTCTAGCTCTTTACCTGTGTTCTCCTGTATTTCTTTAAGGGGCTTATTTATGTTCTTCTTAAAGTCCTCTATCATCATCATGAGAAGTGATTTTAGATCTGAATCTTGCTTTTCTGGTGTGTTGGGGTATCCAGGACTTGCTATGGTAGGAGAATTCAGTTCTGATGATGCCAAGTAGCCTTGGTTTCTGTTGCTTATGTTCTTAAGCTTGCCTCCGGACATCTGGTTATCTCTAGTGCTACCTGCCCTGACTATATCTGACTGGAGCCTGTCCTTTCTGTGATCCTAGTTGTATCAGAACTCCTCAGAGTCGAGCTGTCTTTGTGATCCTGTGATCCTGTGATCCTGAGATTCTGAGTCTGTCCGAGTTTCTGGGAATCAAGCTGCCTCTGGAATCCTGAGATCCTGGTGTGATCAAGCTCCTGGGATTCTGTGATCCTAGGTGTGTTAGAGCACCTGGGAGTAGAGGTTCCTCTGGGTATTGTAGGACATGCTGAAGAGTTTGTGTCCAAGGTCTGCTCAGAGAACTAGCCCAGACAGACTGGATGGAACCTGTGCTACTGGTCTGGCACAGTTCCTTTGTGCATGGGTCCCACTGGTCCTAGATATTCCTAGTGTTGGGACAGATGTTGTGTCTTCCTTACCTCTGATTCTATCCAAATATTCCTTGTGTAAATGTTTTTGTATTTACTCCAAAAGGCACAAAATATTATTTAAAATGTTTGTTTTAATTTTTATAAGCAGAATATAAGTTACAAACATGTTACAATCATTTTATGAATATAAATATTTTAGTTCCTGTAGGGTTTTTCTCTCTTGTGACACACTTTTTAAAATAAGACTTGGGTTTTCTATTTCTTGATTTTCTGCTGGTCACTTTGTATTTTATTCTTACAGAGATATGACAGAAGTGGTCCATATCAAGGACAGGAAAGAAGTCATTCATGAAATGAAATTTTCCCCAGATGGCTCTTACCTCGCAGTAGGATCCAACGATGGACCTGTAGATGTCTACGCTGTTGCCCAGCGCTATAAGAAAATAGGGGAATGCAACAAGTCCCTTAGTTTCATCACGCACATCGACTGGTCTCTGGATAGTAAATACTTGCAAACCAATGATGGTGCTGGGGAGAGACTGTTCTACAAAATGCCATGTGAGTCCTAGGTAGATGATATGCTCGTGAAAGCAAACCTGAAACCACATAGAGAAGGGTAGAGAATGTTCTGTGACCTCAGAGTAAGGAGTGTTCTCTGAGACAAGATCCCTAAGCCATGGCCCACGGAGAAAACATTAGTGAGTCGGGTCACACTAGTAATTTATATTAGGAAAACATGAGGAAGACTTAAAGACAAAGCATGCAGTGGGCATACACACCTACGTTGTTCTACGGGGTAAAGTGTAGAGAGAGCAGCACCGAAGGCTCTTTTTAATTATCTAGACTGACTGAAGCATGTCAGTGTTACATAGTGAAAGAGGAAGATGCAGTGCCGTTAAGAACGTGCGCAGAGCTGCTTGCTGTGATTGTAAGAACCAAAACCATAGCAAGGTCCTAAGTGGCCATCTGAGTGAGGAGGGCCTAAAGTGTGTAGTCACAGCGGCAATGTCAACTAGTCTAACGTGTGTCAATACAGAGAGGTCTTAAAAGTGTAATGCTGAGCAAATAAATGCAAAGGATATGCAAAGTGCTCGTGTATATAAAGTATTATGATATTAAAACAAGTTCACATATAGCCACTTACATACAGAGAAAATGGTTTTTAAATGTATGGGAAAGTTTAGCTTTCAATTCAGGGTATTGGTTGCCTCTAAGAAAACAAAAAGAAATTAAATTAGGGATGAGTGTCCAGTGGATTTTAAGTGGATATAATATGTTTTTAAAATTGTGTTATAAAGAGACTGGTGAAGTGACTCATCACATAAAGGCACTTGCCCTGCAATCCTGGTGTACTGAGTTTGATCCAGGGAGCCCACCCACACCCTACCATACAGGTGGGAGGACAGAACTGACTCCATGAAGTTGTCCTCTGACCTACACACACACACATACACATAAACACATGCGCACGCACATGCACGCACACACACACCACAATAGTAGTAACAAATGATGTTCTGTGATAAAGACCAGTAATATTCATTGAAACTCAGTGCTACAAACACTTGCTCCTTATAGTACTCTGTCAGCTTCTGCATAACTGAAATATTTCATCACTTTTAGAAAAAGATGACCTGAAATAGTTGTTCCATGGACTTTCGTGTGGAGTCCATGGCTGCTTTGTTCCATGCCCAGCCTTTTGCTTTCTTTTTTATTCTTTTTTTAACTGGATATTTTATGTATTTGTATTTCAAATATTATCCCCTATCCAGGTTTCCCCTCTGCAAACCCCCTATCCCATCCCTCCTTACCTTGCTTCTACGAAGGTGCTCCCCCATCCATCTACCCACTCCAGCCTCACCACCCTAGCATTCCTCTACACAGGGGCATTAAGCCTTCACATGACCAAGGGCCTCCCCTCCCATTGATGCCAGATAAAGCCCCTTCAGCTCCTTCAGTCCTTCCCCTAACTCCTCCATTTGGGGTCCCTGTGCTCAGTCCGATGGTTGGCTGCAAGCATCCCCATCTGTATTGGTCAGGATCTGGCAGAGCCTCTCAGGAGACAGCTATATCAGGCTCCTGTCAGCAAGCACTCCTTGGCATAAGCAATAGTGTCTAGGTTTGGTATCTGCATGTGGGATGGATCCTCAGTAGGGTAGTCTCTGGATGGTCTTTCCTTCAGTCTCTACTCCATTATTTGTCCCTGTATTTCATTTAGAAAGAAGCAATTCTGGGTTAAAATTTTGGAGATGAGTGGGTGGCCCCATTCCTCAACTGGGGGGGGGGGGGTCATGCCTAACCTCTGGATATGGTCTCGACAGGTTCTCCCTCCCCTTTGTAGGGTAATGTCATCCCCATGGGGTCCTGGGAGGCTCTTCCTTTCCTGGCATTTAGGAATTTCTGGTTGCTACCTCCAGTTCCCTATCCCCCATTGCTACACACCTCTGTTCAATTTCCTGACCATCTGTACATCTCCTCCATCTGCTCCCATACCCGATTCTTCCCATCTTTTTCCCCTCCCCGTCTCTTCCTCCCAAGTCCCTCCCACCCTCTACGTCTTTTGATTATATTGTTCCCCCTTCTAAGTAGGACTAGAGCAGCGACTCTTCAGTTTTCCTTCCTTTTAAGCTTCATGTGGTCTGTGAGTTGTGTTCTGGGTATTCCACACTCTTTGACTAAAATCCACTTATTAGTGAGTACATACCATGTGTGTTTTTTGTTACTGAGTTACCTCACTCAGGATGATATTTTCTAGATCCATCCATTTGCCTGTGAATTTCATGAAGTCATTGTTTCTAATAGCTGAGTAGTATTTCATTGTGTAAATGTACCACAATTTCTGTATCCATTCTTCTGTTGAGGAACATCTGGGTTGTTTCCAGTTTCTGACTATTATAAATTTGGCTGCTATGAACATAGTGGAGCATGTGTCCTTATTACATGTTGGAGCATCTTCTGGGTATATGCCCAAGAGTGGTATAGATGGTTTCTCCCATACTACTATGTCCAATTTTCTGATTTCTGGAAATCAGACTGATTTCCAGGGTGATGGTACCAGCTTGCAATCCCACTAACAATGGAGGAATATTTCTCTTTCTCTACATCCTCAACAGCATATGCTATCACCTGAATTTTTGATCTTAGCCATTCTGACTGGTGTGAGATGGACTCTCAGGGTCATTTTGTCTTGCATTTCCCTGATGACTAAGGATATTGAACATTTCTTTAGGTGTTCTTGTCCATTCCAGTTTCTTCAGTTGAGAATTCTCTGTTTAGCTCTATTCCCCATTTTTTAATAGGGTTATTTGATTCTCTGGAATCCAACTTCTTGAGTTCTTTGTATACTTTGGATATTAGTCCTCTATCAGTTGTAGGATTGGTAAAGATCTTTTCCCAATCCGTTGGTTGCTATTTTGTCCTACTGAAAGTGTCCTTTGCCTTACAAAAGCTTTGCAGTTTTATGAGGTCCCGTTTGTTGATTCTTGATTTTGGAGCATAAACCATTGGTGTTCTGTTCAGTTAATTTTCCTCTGTGCCCATGTGTTCAAGGCTCTTCCCCACTTTCTATTCTATTAGATTCAGTGTATCTGGTTTTATGTGGAGGTCCTTGATCCACTTGGACTTGAGCTTTGTACATGGAGATAAGAATGGATAAATTTGCATTCTTTTACATGTTGACTGCCAGTTGAACCAGCACCATTTGTTAAAAATGGTGTCTTTCTCCCAGGGAATGGTTTTAGTTTTGTTGTCAAAGATTAAGTGACCATAGGTGTGTGGGTTCATTTCTGGGTCTTCAACTCTATTCCATTGATCAACCTGCCTTTCACTGTACCAATACCATGTAGTTTTTTAATCACTATTGCACTGTAATAGAACTTAAGATCAAGGATGGTGATTCCCTGAAATGTTCTTTTATTATTGAGAATAGCTTTCACTATCCTGTGTTTTTTCTTTTTGCAAATGAATTTAAGAACTGCTCTTTCTACACTTGATCTTAGCCAAAAGGCCGAGAAGCAATAGAACTGCTCTTTCTAACTCAATGAAAAATTGAGTTGGAATTTTGATGTGGATTGCATTGAATCTATAGATTGCTTTTTGAAAGATGGCCATTTTTACTATATTAATCCTGCCAATCCATGAGCATGAGAGATCTTTCCATCATCTCAGATCTTCTTTGATTTCTTTCTTCAGAGACTTGAAGTTCTTGTCATACACATCTTTCACTTATTTGATTAGAGTCACTCCAAGATATTTTATATTGTTTGTGACTATTGTGAAGGGTGTCATTTCCCTAATTTCTTTCTCAGCCCATTTGTCCTTTGAGGATAGAAAGGCTACTGATTTATTTGAGTTAATTTTATATCCAGCCACTTTTCTGAAGTTGTTTATCAGCTGTAGGAGTTCTCTGGTGGAATTTTTGGGATCACTTAAATATACTATCATATCATCTGCAAATAGTGACATTTTGACTTCTTCCTTCCCAGTTTATATCCCTTTGACCTCTGGCTAGGACTTCAAGTACTATATTGAATAGATAGGGGGAGAGTGGGCAACCTTGTCTAGTCCCTGATTGCTTCAAGTTTCTCTCCATTTAGTTTGATGTTGCTACTGGTTTGCTGTATGTTGCTTTTATTATGGTTAGGTATGGTTCTTGTATTCCTTATCTTTCCAAGACTTTTAACATGAAGAGATGTTGAATTTTGGCAAATACCTTTTCAACATCTGATGAAATGATTCTGTGGAGTTTTTCCTTTGAGGTTGTTTATGTAGTGGATTACATTGATGGATTTCCATATATTGAACAATCCCTGTATCCCTGGGATGAAGCCTATTTAGTCATAGTGAATGATAGTTTTGATGTGTTCTTGGATTTGGTTTGTAAGAATTTTATTGAGTATTTTTGCCATCAATATTCATAAAGGAAATTGATCTGAAGTTTTCTTTCTTTTTTGGATCTTTGTGTGGTTTTGGTATCAGCATCACTATGGCTTCATAGAATGAATTGGGTAGTGTTCCTTCTGTTTCTATTTTGTGGAATAGTTTGAAGAGTATTGGTATTAGGTCTTCTTTGAAGGTCTGATAGAATTCTGCACTAAACCCATCTCATCCTGGGGTGTTTTTTTTTTTTTTTTTTGGTTGGGAGACTTTTAATGACTGCTTCTATTTTTTTAAGGGTTATGGAACTGTTTACAAGGTTTATCTGATCCTTATTTAACTTTGTACCTGGTATCTGTCTAGAAAATTGTCCATTTCATCCAGATTTTCCAGTTTTGTTGTATATAGGCTTTTGTAGTAGCATCTAATGATTTTTTTTTTTAATTTCCTCAGTTTCTGTTGTTTTATCTCCCTTTTCATTTCTGATTTTGTTAATTTGGATACTGTCTCTGTGGCCTCTGGTTAGTCTGGCTAAGTGTTTATCTATCATGTTGATTTTTTTTAAAACCAGCTTCTGGTTTTGTTGATTCTTTGTATAGTTCTTTTTGTTTCTACTTGAATGATCTCAGCCCTGAGTTTGACTATTTCATACCTTCTACATCTCTTGGGTGTGTTTGCTTCTCTTTCTTCTAGAGCTTTCAGATGAGCTGTTAAGCTGGCAGTGTATATTCTCTCCAATTTCTTTTTTGGAGGCACTCAGAGCTATGAATTTTCCTCTTAGCTCTGCTTTCTTTGTGTCCCATAAGTTTGGGTATGTTGTGCCTTCATTTTCATCAGATTCTAAAAAGTCTTTAATTTCTTTCTTTATTTCTTCCCTGACCAAGTTATTATTGAGTAGATAGTTGTTCAGCTTCCATATATATGTGGAATTTCTGTTGTTTTGTTGTATCAAAGACTGGCCAAAGTCTGTGGTAGTCTCATAGAATACATGGGATTACTTCAATGTTCTTGTATCTGTTGAGGTTTGTTTTGTGTCCAAGTATATGGTTGATTTTTGAGAAAATTCCATGAGGTGCTGCAAAGAAGGTTTATTCTTTTGATTCAGGATGAAATGTTCTATCTGTTAAATCCATTTGGTTCATAACTTCTGTTACTTTCTTTTTTATGTATTTATTATTTATTTATTATAAGTACACTGTCTTCAGATGCACCAGAAGAGGGCGTCAGATCTCATTATGAGTGGTTGTGAGCCACCATGTGGTTGCTGGGATTTGAACTCAGGACCTTTGGAAGAGCAATCAGTGCTCTTACCTGCTGAGCCATTTCACCATCCGCCCTTTCTGTTACTTTCAATGTGTCTCTGTTTAGTTTCTGTTTCCATGATTTGTCCACTGATGAGAGTGGGGTGTTGAAGTCTCCCACTATTACTGTGTAAAGTGCAATGTGTACTTTGAGCTTTAGAGTTTCTTTTATAAATGGGGGCACCCTTGGATTTGGAGCATAGATGTTCAGAATTGAGAGTTTATCTTGGTAGAGTTTTCCTTTGATGAATATGAAGTGTCCTTCCTTATCTTTTTTGATAACTTGGTTGCAAGTCTACTTTGTTGAATATTAGGATGGCTACTTCAGTTTTTTTCTTGGGACCATTTGCTTGGAAAATTTTTTCCAGCCTTTTTCTCTGAGGTAGTGTCTGTCTTGGTCACTGAAGTGTGTTTCCTGTATGCAGCAAAATATTGGGTCCTGTTTATGTATCCAGCCTGTTAGTCTATGTTTTTTTTTTTAATTTGGGAATTGAATCCATTGATGTTAAGAGATACTAAAGACCAATGACTATTGCTTCCTGTTATTTTTGTTATTAGAGATGGAATTACGTTTGTGTGGCTATCTTCTTTTGAGTTTGTTGAAAGAAGATTACTTTCTTGCTTTTTCTAGGGTGTAGTTCCCCTCCTTGTGTTGGAATTTTCCATCTATTATCCTTTGTAGGGCTGGATTTGTGGAAAGATATTGTGTACATTTGATTTTGTTATGGAATATCTTGGTTTCTCCATCTACAATAATTGAGGGTTTTGCTGGGTATAGTAGCCTGGGCTGGCTTTCATAGTCTCTGGTGAAAAGTCTGGTTTAAGTCTCATAAGTCTGCCCTTATATGTTACTTGACCTTTTCTCCTTACTGCTTTTAAAAGTCCTTCTTTGTTTTGTGCATTTGGTGTTTTGACTCCTGTGGGACAACAACAATTTGTTTTCTGGTCAAATCTTTTTGGAGTTCTATAGGCTTCTTCTATGTTCGTGAGCATCTCTTTCTTTAGGTTAGGGAAGTTTTCTTCTATAATTTTGTTCTAGACATTTACTGGCCCTTTAAGTTGGGAATCTTCACTCTCTTCTATACCTATTGTCCTTAGTTTTGGTCTTCTCATTGTGTACTGGATTTCCTGGATGTTTTGGATTAGGAGCTTTTTGCATTTTGTATTTTCTTTGACCGTTGTGTCAATGTTTTTTATGGCATCTCTGTACCTGAGATTCTCTCTTCTGTCTCTCGTATTCTGTTAGTGGTGCTTGCATCTATGACTCCTGATCTCCTTCATAGGTTTTTCTATCTCCAGTGTTGTCTCCCTTTGTGACTTCTTTGTTGTTTCTAGTTCCATTTTTAGATCTTGAATAGTTTTGTTCAATTCCTTCATCTGTTTGGTTGTGTTTTCCTGTAATTCTTTAAGAGATTTTTGTGTTTCCTCTTTAAGGGCTTCTAGCTGTTTACCTGTGTTCTCCTGTATTTCTTTGAGGGAGTTATTTATATCCTTCTTAAGATCCTCTATCATCATCATGAGTTGTGATTTTAAATCAGAGTCTTGCTTTTCTGGTGTATCTAGGGCTTGCTATGGTGGGAAAACTGAGTTCTGATTATGCCAAGTAGCCTTGGTTTCTGTTGCTTATGTTCTTGCCCTTGTCTCTTGCCATCTGATTATTTCTCTTTTTATTATTGGATATTTTTCTTTATTTACATTTCAAATGTTACTCTCTTTCCTAGATACCCCCTCCTGGAAATCCACTATCCTATCCCCCCTCCCCACTTCTATGAGGGTGTTCCTCCACCCACTCAACCTATCCCGCCTCCCTGCCTTCAATTCCTCTACACTGGGGCATCTATAGAGCCTTCATAGGACCAAGTACCTCTCCTCTCATTGATGCCTGACAAGTCCTTCCTCTGCTACATATGCAGCTGGGGCTATATGTACTCCTTGGTTGGTGGCTTAGTCCCTGGGAGCTCAGGTTGGTCTGGTTGGTTGATATTGTGTTAGCTGGTCTTGCTGTCTCTGACTGGCTTGTCCCTCCTGCAAGCCTGTGTGTCAGTACTCCTGGGAGACCAGTTGTCTCTGCAAGGAATTTTGGTGTGTAGAGCTGTGGCACAGGGTCAGCTCCAGGGTGCAGATGGAAACCAGAAGATCATGTCCCCAGCTATTCTTTGGTTCCTATATCCTAATGGTTCTGGATGGGTCCCTCTTGTGCCAGGAATTTGAGCAGAAGTGATGGTCTCACCTGTGCTCTTAGGTGTGTCAGTACTCTTGGGAGACCAGCTCTCTCCTGGCATGACTTGGGTACAGAGAGCTGTGCCACAGGGTCAGCTCCGGGTGCTGATGGAAACTGACCCAGCCTTTTGCTTTATGCACTTCTCTTGCTTCCATCTTCTTCCTGCTTTGCCACTTACATTTTTTGTTGACAACTTTCTCAAAGGGCAAATAACTGAATGGCTATTCTGTAAAATGCTCATGCTATTTCTATTAGTGTCTTCACGTGCATCTCTGCAACAGAGATTAAGACAAGGGATATGAGTTGTGTCTATGTCTTGCACAGACTGCTAAGCAGTAGCATGTGACTACCAAGGGGTCTTCATAGTTAAGTTTTTTGCATTCACCTTTGAAAGCCCAAAAAAGTATTACCTTATCATTATTTTAATGTTTGCAATAGATTTATTTTATTTAATACATTTATTTTATACTCCCCTTTAAAAGTTAAAACTTTTCATTCCTAAAGGGTTCCTTTCTCATTTTTTTTTTCTGTTACACACATTAGATATGTGACCATTAGGCAAATGAGTTTCTGCCAAGGTCCAAAAGGAATGGTCTGTGAAACCACAGGGAATTTGAGACTGTCTCTTCGATCAGCTTAGAGCCTTTTGACAAGAGCCGAGGCCTCAAATCTTTAAGGATGTTCCTCAGTGGCTGTCAGTGAGTTAGACCCAGGTCTGATTATCATAATTTTATTATCTGGTGAAATGTAGCTTTTTAAAATCACAGTGAGCATATTTTGTATTTATGTTCACCTTGCAACTTTTATGAGATTCACCTGTCTTATGTAACAAAAATTTAGTGACATTTAGTTTGTAAGACTAAAGTGTTACATATAACAATGATGTCCATATTATAATCTCTCATAATTTTAAGTCATTATTTAACTATTCTTCTCTCATATATTACATCTCAATTCCTCACACATACTCCATGCCCACCAACTACCTAAACTTCTCCCCAATCCACTCTTCCTCCATTTCCCTTCAGGAAACAGCAGACCTCCCAGTAGTCTCCACCAAACATAGTGTATCAGGTTGCAGTAAGACTAGGCACCTGCCCTCATGTTAAGACTGGGTCACAAAAGTAGTCCAAAAAGTCACAGATAGTCCCTGCTTGAACTGTTAGGTGTCCCACAAGAACACCAAGCTACACACCTGTAACATGTACAGAGAATCTAGGTTAGACCTATGCATCTCTCTGATTGTCAGTTCAGTCTCTGTGAGTCCCTGCATTCCTGGTTAATTGATTTTTTTTGTGTGTGATGTCCTTGACCCTTCTGGCTTCTACAATCCTTCCCCCTCTTTAGCAGAATTCCCCAAGGTCTGCCTAATGTTTGGTTGTGTGTTTCTGCATCTGCTCCCATCAGCTGCTAGATGAAGCCTCTCTGATCATGATTGTACTGGCTTCTTTAATGATTTTTTTAAAGGACAGAATAAAGAAAACATAGATCTTAACCTCCAATAATTATATATTATCTTGAAACTTTTATTGAAGAATTATCTACTTGGGAGGCTAAGGCAGAAGGAGTCAATGTTGGGGATCTGTTTTGGCAGTCTACTAAGGCTCTGCCACAAAACAAAATATTGGAAGGAATAAGGTGTGGGTTACTGGCAGAGCCCTGGCCTGGCATGTAGGAGGTGTTGTACTTCGTACTTCGCTTTTTCATGTGTGGGAACATGTGGAGCACATTTGTCAGTTGGAATGAAATCACGTCCTGCTCAGGGACGGGGCTGAAGCTCACTTTGTCACTCTGTTCTGGGCACTCGGCTTATTTCCAGCGTACTTACTGGTCCAGGCGGTACAGCTTCTATCACCTCTGCAGCCTGCCATGGTGAGATCACTTTCTATTCTGAGTCACTTCCTGGGATGAAATCCCTTCAGCAGGAGCTGGTCACAGATAATGCTCCAACTATACCGTCTCTGAGTCTATGGTCATTTAAATGCATTCTTTTAGGATATACAGTCCAGAAATTTTGAATATAGTCCAGAATTTTGGAGTGCTGTTCTGAAAAGGCACTGTCCCTCAATTCTTTATTTGAAATATGTGCTTATTATAATAGGGTAGCCATGAAGGTATATGCTTAGTTGTATCGATTTCTAATTTTAAAATGGCATCTAGTTACATATTTCTACTCATTTGCTTCTGTGGCTTGATATATTTTGTGCCATCTGTGAACCTCACTAATCTGCTGGCAGAAATAGGAACTGAGCTGTGTGTCTAGGAGCAGCCAACCCACAGCCATTGTTAGGACCATTATCCCACAGCCAGATACACTTAGCTCACCATAATCCTGTGGATTCAGTGATTAGGACTTAAATAATAAAATTCACTTTAAAATTTGTAGAGTCTGAATTTTTGTTTAAAGCAAAAATCACTTGTATGGGAACTGAGGAGATAGTTCAGTGATTAAGAGGAGTTACTGCTCTGGTAGAAGTCATGAGTTGGATTCCCAGTACTGGCAGGTGGCTGACATCCTTACCCCAGGTCTGCTAGATCTAATACCTCTGGCCCCAGTGGACATTGCATTTACATGCACATACCCACATACATTATACAGATAATTTAAATCTTAAAAATAAAAATAAAAATTTCAAATACCATTTATAACCTGGCAAGGTAACACTTTCTGCTGAGACCCATGATGTGAACTCAGTCCCTAGAACTCACACAGTGGAAGGAGAGAACCAAGTCCTGCAAGTTGTTCTTTGTTTGTCCTGAGCATGCATATAACCCACACCTATAATAAACTATGAAAAATAAAGTTTAAGACAAGCTTGGCCAAGGTTTTAAAAGCCTAGCAATATATTGGTGACTCAGTGTTGACAACATGTAACCTAATGAGGTCACACAAATACAAATACACTATAGTAGCACCTGTACCTTGGAAATTAAGGTCGAGGAAGCATCAACAGTTTGAGATATTACATTGAGCCATGGCCATTTCCTGTTCTCTTCACTTCTAAATTTTGAGCTGATATTTCCTTTAAGTTCTTTCCAAAAAAGTAACTAACTGGGTGAAGAGATTAGGACTTGCAGCTCCTCTGATTTATATATCTAATAAAGGTTTTAGACACTAAGAAAAGAAAAATGATTAAAATATATTAGAATATACTTCACATATAAATGTAACATCATATTGACTCTTTCAGCAGGGAAGCCTTTAACAAGTAAAGAAGAAATCAAGGGGATCCCCTGGGCCTCCTGGACATGTGTGAGAGGCCCTGAAGTCAGTGGAATTTGGCCCAAATACACTGAGGTTATTGACATCAATTCAGTGGACGCCAATTATAACAGTTCAGTGTTGGTGTCTGGAGATGATTTTGGACTGGTCAAATTGTTCAAATTTCCTTGTCTCAAAAAAGGTAAGCTGTTTGAGTGCACTTTCTCTGGACTCTAGATGCTGCTTAGCCAGGTGGATTTTCTTACCTCTTCCTTCCCCAGACACTTCATTTTCTTGTGTCTGCATTTATTCTTCACCTGTTTTATATAAAACATGCTGCTCAGTCCTCTACTTTTGCTGCCCTATATGGTTTTGCAAATTTCAGTGAGAATTTGTTAAGAGTTACTATCATGAGACTTCCACGCCTGTGTTTCACATTTCCAGTCAGGTTATTTATGTTTATGGGAACAAATATTCATGATTTATATTGGGTTTTTGTTCCTTTAAAAATATTATAACTTAACTTTTGTTTGTTTGTATTTGTTTTTCAAGAGAGGGTTTCTCTGTGGAGCCCTGACTGTCCTGGAACTCGCTCTGTAGACTAGGCTGGCCTCAACTTCAGATAGCTGCCTGCCTCTGTCTCCTGAGTGCTAGGATTAAAGGCATGCGCCACCACCACCTGGCTATAATTTGACTTTTATACATCCACCTCCTTGCACTTCTACATGAAAACAAAAGCAATTCTTCTTAAATATAATTAAATAAACATGGCAGTTCTACAACTATGGACCCCTTGTCCCAGGACTAATCTTTCAAGACTGTATTAGGTGATTTTTTTTTTTTTGAAAGAGAAATTGGATTGAAACAGCTTTCGGTGTTTTATACTCCTATGGAAGCATTCTACGCTTTGAAGATTGTGATTGCTACCACTGAGCAATGATCCTGGGCTTGTTTTGCAAATTTAGAGAAAGCCTCTCCACAAACTCTTCTTACTCCTACACTGTGCCCAGAAAGCTGGAGCTTGGCAGAGTGGTCAACGGGGATGTGTTGCTGCCTGCAAACTTTTCACTTGAATGGTTTTTTAAGATAAGCAGGGAAGGGGATGAAAGGTGCAATCAGAAAGTAATTCTCAGCTAACTGGCAGTTTTGAAGCAGTGACGGAGGACAAAATGGGACATAAAATGCATCATGAAACCACCATGACTTGCACTAGACAGAATGGACATCAGCTCAAAGTTCTTGAAGCACAAAAAGACTTCAGTGTGCCAAATTCAAGACCTCTCCATGCTTCCTAGTGGACCTTGTGGGTAATAATAGGGCATAACTTGTTTACATTAATGTGCATTCAAGAATAAGTTATGTTAGAAAGTATATGGGAGTTCAGAATTCAGAAAAATCACAGGTGAGGTTAGAAGCAGCTTCCTCATCTCCAGTGTCAGGACTCAAGAGTAACATGAAGTCAGTGAGAGTTGGTGTCTTCTCTGTATCTCCAGACCTTATGAGTGGACTCCAGTCTTAGAAACAGAGATGTGCGTGAGGGTCTGTTATGAGAGCTGGTGATGATGTGAATAGTACTGTCAAAATTAAATGCCCATGAATAAAACATAACCCTGTAGGGAGACACAAAACGGGCAATGGAATGAATGAGGGCAGGGAGACTGTAGGCTGAGTGAGGGGAGCAGTGGAGCCTTCCTCAGCCACTTGCTCAAGTGTCAAGGTCCTCAGAACAACCCAAATTCTACCTTGTGTGGCACAATTCATAAATCTTACAGTTTTGCCTGTGCTCTTAAACCTTTTATGCCAAAACTACCCAGAAAGGTCAATAAGACTATCTGGGAGTCTTGGTACAAATAAAAACTGATAAAACTTGACTCTTTACAAATCAGGATACCATTAGCAAGTGGTTTTAATTGCTGAGCCTGTAGAAAGACAAACCTGGGCAGAAGCTAATGGCTATGAGCCAGCGTGGAGGACCGCGCAAGCTTTACAGTTTTCCATTGTGAGCAAACAGACCTCACAACCAAGCCAATTTGACACATTTGAATTACATGTGTGTATATATTCTGTTGTGCAGAAATTAGATGTAAATGTTCTACCGTTAATGAAAATTGCTGAATTTATATTTCTACATAGCCCGAGCAATTTGTTTTTCTCATCTCAATAGTTTTCAAATCCTTTAGAATAAATAAGACAATTTTTCTTGATGCTGTGTAAATTGAATTCTGTGTGTGACTTCCCACATTTGTATGCAGTGGAAATCTGTTGTAAATTAGGAGGTTACATAGCCAGTTTAAGTCTCTGAAAGATTACATTGATATTGTATGAAACAGGTTTTTTAAGCATTTGTCTGAGGGATGCTATGTCTAGAATAGGTATCAAAAGAGGTGACTGGTTTAGTTAAAGCTGAAGATTTTGTTTCTAGACTGGATTAGGACTAGAGGGAGAAAAAAAAAAAAGAACCGTTGAGAATATCTCCTGAGGTTTGGGGCCTGATCAGCCGGAGTGAAGGTGTCGGTGTGACAGGAAGCGAGAGAAGAAAAAGGTGTTTTTGTAGGGGGTAAGGGCGGAATGGCTGGGGAGCCCTGCAGCCTGCCTCAGGTAAATGGTGAGGCACCCATGAGACACTGAAGCAGATCTAATTCATCCTCCAGGGAGCTCCCAAGATTAACGATAAACATTTGCTATTTAGGTGTAGGTGCAAAGATTTTTAAGCTATGGGAGAGGTCAGGGGAGAGGAGATGACAGAAGGCTGAGACACAAGCCTTCCTTGGACAGATATCCAAAGGGAAATCTCGTCGAGTCACTGCTTATCCCCAGGAAAGCTTTGGGAGAGGATAGCCTCAGCTTACTGGACAAATATTTGTTCGATGCTGTGCTAGAGTATGGAAGTGCTTCAGTACCTGAGTACAAGTCCCCACGGCTGTGAAGCTTTGTTCCACAGAGTGAGCACAGTGGACACGGAACTACAGACAATCCGTCTGATGGTCATACATGCTGTCGAGAAAAACAAAGAGGAGAATGCTGTGCAGAACAGCATAGGGCTGTTTCCACTAGTGCAACCAAAGAAGGACTCACTGTTGGGTTTCACAGACTAGATACGTGCAGGATGAGAGAACCAGACATTCAGATATCCCAGGAAAGAGCATCACAAAGAAACAGCAGCAAATACAAGACTTAGAGACAGAACACTGTGGCAGGCTTGAGGAACTGCCCAACTGAAGCAGAGTAGGTCGAAGGGAGGTGGGAGAAAATGATCTCACAGGTTTTTGTGGAGGAGGAGGCTGAGGTAGAAATGGGCTGGGGTTGGGGGATTAATGAGTATCTTATTGGGTGCTTCTAGTTCAAGGTCTCTGTCATGACTTACAGTCATCTGGAGTCAAGGACCGAGACCAGAAATTCTGTTTTACTTCGTGGATGTGACTTTCCACTGGAGGCCCCAGTTTCTTCCTCTAAAATCTTTCCACAGGCTATTTGTGTGTCCTTAGGACATGGCATGGCCCAAGAGAGACCCCAAGAAGGAATCTATAATGACTTCTGCCTCTTCTTTGACATCACAAATTTTTACTTTTACTACTTTGGTTTGAATTCTGATTTTGTCTTTGTTTTTGTTTTTCAAGACAGAGTTTCTCTATGTAGCCTGGCTGTCCTGGAACTTGCACTGAGAACATGCTGGCCTCAAACTCAGAGATCCACCTGCTTCTGACTTCCAAATGCTGGGATTAATGTGTGAAACCACTGCCTGATAAATTCTCCTAATTTTATTTTATTTATTTATTTTGCCATCTTCATAACCCACTGAAGAGACAGGTTAATTGATCTCTGTGAGGGAAAAGGCTAGCCCCCCACATTTCAAGATCTATAGAGATGTAATAGAAATATTTTGTTTATAGGAACTGCCTGCTTTAAAAATGGGTAAGGTGTTAATTCTTGCATTTGGTTTTTTAGAAACATTGAAGCTATGAGCATTAGTTAAAATAGGTTTAATAAGCATTTAGATGTATAACTTGTGTTTGAAAGACATCTTCAGACTAATGCATAATGGAATAATTGAGGTCTTTTGGGGGCATGTGACTCCCTATTGTAATGTGTAAGACTAGAAATATGTTCCTGGTGTATTGAAAATTTTTACTTAATGTGGAGAGGAATGTGATTGCATTTTAAAAGAATGATTAAAAACATAATTAATCTCAAAATATTGTTTCAGGAGCCAAATTTAGAAAGTATGTGGGCCATTCTGCACATGTCACCAATGTCCGTTGGTCCCACGATTTCCAGTGGGTGTTAAGCACAGGAGGAGCTGATCACTCTGTTTTCCAGTGGAGATTTATTCCAGAAGCAGTCAGCAATGGCGTGTTGGAAACCACACCCCAGGGTAAACAACAGTCAGAACTTTTTTTTTCTTTTCTTTTTAAGATTTATTTATTTATTATATGTAAGTACACTGTAGCTGTTTTTAGACAGCCAGAAATGGGCATCAGATCTCATTACGGATGATTGTGAGCCACCATGTGGTTGCTGGGATTTGAACACAGGACCTTTGGAAGAGTAGTCAGTGCTCTTAACCGCTCGCTGAGCCATCTCTCCAGCCTCAGTCAGAACTTTTCAATGTTTTCATTTTTCAGATATCATTTCAAAGAATACTCCTAGTATCTGTTCTGGAGCTTAAAAGTTAAGGCAGTTTTTTAAAATCCATTTAGATAATGTAAGGAAAATCTTCTGAGGGCTCAGTAGGTAGCACTTGTTGCTCTTGAAGAAGACCAGGTTTCAGTTCCCAACACCCACATGGTGGCTCAGGACCATTCCCTTCTCCAGCTCCAGGGAATCTGACGCCCTCTTCTGACTTCTGAGGGCACCAGGCATGCATGTGGTATATAAATATACATGCAGGCAAAACATTCATACACATGAAATAAATGTAAAGAAACAGAAAAAAAAATGGAGATTAGTGTTGAAGGGTTTGGCTTAAACAAAGATCAGGTTATTGACTGAAGGCTCACACTGGAAACACAAAGCCTACCACATGAAACCAGGTGATCCACCTCCATGGTGTATGGTCTTTTTATTTACATCCGTTTGAGGTATCCATGGGGATAAGCAGAGGAAAATTTACAGTGATGTGAGTCAATATGCTCACCCATATGATTCTGTAGGGACCATGATAGCCTTTAGTGCTTGGTGGGGATGTTTAAAAATAAAGATTATGTTGATGGTAGCAAGTGCTTGGAGTTTTCTTTAGACCTACCTTTCTCTTTGATATATCCTATACTTTCTGATTTTACAAAGTAAGATTTAAAATCTAGAAATCCTATTATCTAATTTAAAAAAACAAAAAAAGGAAAGGAAAGGGAGCCAGGTATGATGACACATGCCTGCAATGTCAGCACTTGAGAACTTGGGCTAGCCTTGGGTATTCAAAGTCCTTCCTGGGGCTAGCCTTGGGAGTTCAAGGTCATCCCTAGGGCTAGGCTCTGGAGGTCAAGGTCGTCCCTAGGGCTATCCTCTGGAGGCCAACGTTTTCCTGGCTACGTATCAGGTTCCAGGCCTGAATTAAATGAAAACTGTGACAGAGGCTTTTTACCTTGCTTCGCTAGGGTTTAAGAAGCTACCTGAAGTGCCTTTGTGATCTTTAACATCTCAGCATTTTCCGTTCTAAAGCGTTCTGTCTCTGCAACAGGCGGTGCCGACTCCTGTAGTGAAGAATCCGACTCAGACTTCTCTGATGTTCCAGAATTGGACTCTGATATCGAGCAAGAAACTCAGATCAATTACGATCGCCAGGTCAGTAAGGGAGAATAAAAGCCTGGATCCCGTTAGATTTTAACACTGCCCTGAAAACAGAGAGAGCAGGAGAACAGAACAAAAATGCAGCAAAAATAAGAAAAATGTTCATATCTTGCCTTTAGATGCAGGTTAAACAATAACATTTATCATACCATTAAGTATTTGAGTGAAGGGCTGGAGACATGGCTTGGTGGGTAAGAGCACTTGGCTACTCTTCCATAGGACCTGGGTTCAACTCCCTGCACCCACATAGTGACTCACAACCATCTCTAATTCCAGTTCCAAGTGATCCAGTATCTTCTCCTGCCTCCACAAGTGCCAGTCATACATGGAGTGCACAGATATGCTTGCAAGCCAAACACTTACATATTAAATTAATTTAGCTAGGCGATGGTGGCACAATCCTAGGACTCCAGAGGCAGACAGATTTCTGTGGATTTGAAACTTGCCTGGTCTATTTATAGTGAGTTCCAGAACAACCAAGGCTATCTGAAAGAAAGGAAGGAAGGAAGGAAGGAAGGAAAGAAGGAAGGAAGGAAGGAAGGAAAAAGAAAAAGAACAAACAAAAAAATTAATTTTTTAATTAAATGGAAGGTAGTTGCAAGGTTTTCAAGAGAAATCCTGATCATTTGAGCCTTTTTATTCATATGAAGCTGTATTGTATACATACTTACATAATTATTATTTTGCAAAGAAAAATCATAAAATGTATATTTTTAGGGTGGGTACCCTCCAAGAATGGTAGTCTGCCTGAGAGCTGTTATTTTCATTTCTTGCTCAACTTAGACAACCGTTATCTATTTATTTAAAGTAAACCCAATTACAATGTCTCCAGTAAAAACCTACTTCTCTTATAAAAATTGGTTAGTTGAATACAGTTTCCCTTCCACAAAAATTAATATCATTTTAACAGAAAGCAGAGGCTGTTAAAGTAATGCTTTGAAGGAATTTTGACATAGTACCATATCACGATGGTAATTGCTGGGGTCTGATTCTTCTCCCCTTCACATAGGTATAGTCTTTTTATCCTATAAAAAGTAGAGGTATTTGTATAAGTAACATGTGTTTATAGGTCTATAGGTGAAACAAAGTCTACACATGAATATAGAGTTAATAAGATAACAGGTCCCATAACTGTCAGTATTGCTCAGGGAGATTTACCAGATAGGCCCATGACTGCTACCACACAACAACTGTCTTTATGTGGCTGATCCAAATCCAGGCAGGTTAGTTAAGTGGTGTGCCCAATTCCACACGGCTGCTGTTTTAAGATAATGCTGATCTGGACTTCTCTCTATGCACTTCTAATATGACTCCATATAAGCACCGAATTTACTGCTTTTCTTACTATAGTCATTTCTTCCTAATTCCATGTTGGAAAAGTCTAAAGACAGTGCAGCTGATAGTTCAGATCAACCTCATAGTTAAATCAGTTTGGCCGTGAACCAATAAATGTGTTATGCAGTATAAAGCAAAAAGGAGGAGGAGGAGG
>JADRCD010206167.1:0-25850 GCA_019843815.1 Montemys delectorum | reverse complement strand
ACACACACACATAAATCAAAATAAATAAAGACATGTGAAAAGGTTATCACAGGCCAGGCAGGCAAATGAGTCCAGGAGATAACACTGATACTGGTGACTGGCTGGGCTATACCAGAGAAACAAAGATGAACAGAACAAGGACCAGTTTACTGGGAGGGAGCTGGGAGGATTCCTGTAGGTGGAAGCCTAAGTATGCACAAGAGAAGGAAGCTATTGTAGGGTTGGGAGTATTATGGTTGAGTTGATCAGCCATGTTTAAAGACCATCTGCCCACCAAGGCATCCACCCGATAGCTGGAAGGTCTTCAAATAGAGTTTTCATTTCTGTTTCCCCTAAAGCAAAACCTGGGTCAAAGATTGCGGGCAAGAGATTAATTTAGAGAAGATTCCAAAACCTCTGGAAGGAGTGTAAGCATATAAAATATGGAAGGGTGGGCAGAGGATACAGGATGAGTCATCAGGCAAGTTAGTGGAGTGGGAGCAAGGACTTGAATCCCATGAGGACTTCCCCGAGGAAACACGCGGTATGTATCCCAAATTCACTCCAGCAAACCCAGTCATGACACATGAAGGCATCTTGGAGCAGAGACCTGGAAACTCCAGCTGCTTGCCGGCAACTCAAAGGAAATGACCTAGACAGAGATACAAGTGTGAGCCCTAGCTGGCAGCTGGCCAGAGTGCAAGGGAACACTGAAAAACTAAAGAGTGCTGGAAGACAGGGTCAGCGCAGTTCACTTGACAAATATTCTGACCCAGGGATTTCTAGTTTTTAAAGCTGGGTGGAACCAAGCAACTACTCCTGGGTGTGATGGGATTGAGGTGATAGCATTGACAGAGCCTTGGATCCTAGACACTCTGCGTTTCCATAAATAAAGAATTTCAGTTCTGACTCACTGTACTATGTTCCCATTGGAAGTGCTTGTCACACACGAGTGTGTGCATGCATGTGTGCATGAGTGTGTATGTGTGTGTATGTATATGTGTATATATATGTACATATATATGTATGTGTTTATATATATATATATGACATCTAAAAAAACCCAACACCTCACAGCATGTAGACTATAGTCACACTATGCTGATCTACAAGATATGTATGTAAAAATGCCTGCCCTATAGAAGTAGGACTGCACTTCTTCAAAGTCACCAACTTTGAGCAAGAAGCCTCCTGGGCTACATGGTCAGAGGCTATGCTAAAATATTACTCTTTTGATTGACACTCTGGGTGGCAGACAAAGAAATCTTCTAAAGAATTAATTAGATAATTTCAGTTAGAAATTACCAAGCAGAGTGTGCAACGCATAAAGTTCTCCAAAATGTCAGTGTGTTCTGTGTCCGTGTCTTTCTTCTCTGGTTTCCTCTCATCCATCATGCTGCCTTCTCAGCTTCGGAGGGACACGGCTGTGGCAATAGTCTCTCTATAGAAATTTAGCTTTTGAGGTGGTTGAAATTTAATTAGGAGTGAGCACTTGACCGAGGAGAGTCATCCATAGATCACTTGGGAACCAATGAGGGGGCTCAGGGGAAGACATTGCCCAGAGGGCTGGAGCGCCTAAGTAACTAGATTAATTAGTACATCTTTCCTGTGGGCTATAGCCTCCAAAACTGGCCATGTCTACTCTTGTTTTCTGGACTATAGCAGAGAGGAAAGAGAGAGAGAGAGAGAGAGAGAGAGAGAGAGAGAGAGAGAGAGAGAGAGAGAGAGAGAGAGAGAGAGAGAGAGAGAGAGAGGAATTAAATAAAGGTGGGAGCCCAACATAAGCTGTGGTTCCCACATCACCTACCAATTACAGTCACTTCAGCTGTGGGGAGGCAAGGCCAAATATGAGGTCGGCAGGCCACTGCAAGAACACATTCCATTGGTCTTATTTGGTTAAGTCTCTACTAGCCCCGGATCAGATTCTCCTGTGTCAGCACCTGTGAGTGACACACATGTCCCTCTGGCTGGTGTCATCCCGGCATGGCATATATGACAGCTCAGCTTTACTCAAGGCAGCCTCCCCAGCCCACAATTGAGAGCAGGGAGCACACACTGTGGTGTGTTATGATGGGCTGTCTGGACACTGAGCCAGGAAAAAAAAAGCTGCCTCTGGCACTAGAATCATTGGGATCCTGACGCTCTGCTGTGAGGATTTCTTTTCAGGATTTCGGACTGAGAATCCTTCGAGGGAAAATTTTAGAAAAAAAAATCAAGTGGCAAAGCAGGATAGAGGGGCAAGAAAGGAGTAGTAGAAGGTGTCATATGAAGGGGTCAGAGTGCATTGAACTTGAAAGAGTGGTGATTTAAATGGGCACTTGCAAGCACCGCCCCTCCCCCCAAGAAGCTCGCGCGCGCACACACACACATACACACACATAGATACACACACGTTCCTGCATTCAGATATACTTTATTAATTTTATTTTGGTTGATTATCTAATTAATTATATGTTTTAATACTTCCAAGAGGTTCTGGAGGCAATTGCACATTCAAAGTGTATGTGGAATGGCTACTGGAAGCAGCTATGGACATAGTCATGGTTTCTCTTTTTGTGCCTGCTTTCTCTGCAAAACCAATCCTAGGTTTTTGGCCTCAAGGCAAGAGTCCTCAATTTTATTCCCCAGAGCTGATAAAGGATGACCCTCTCCAGGCCTAGGAGTATTTGCCTTCTGCTAATTACTGAACGCCATTGGCAGAGGGGAGGGAGCTTTGAGCTTTCTTGCTAACCTTTTCTGCCCATGCCCCTTTAGGCAGAGTTCAAGACTCTGAATTACAGCTTCATTCCTGTCCCCATCCCCATCCCTTACTTGCTCCAAATCTACTTGAGCATTGCTAAATGCCCATGGCCAATAGCTCTGACAGCTGTCAGGGCAGCTGGCCACCAGCAGGGGCTGCTGCTAACATCGATCACAATCATCCCTCATATCAAAACACTGACAATAAAGATTCTAAGTCAATGCTAAACACATTTATCATAAGGCAAGAGACATAATTTTTGAAAATCCCTGCAGACATTGTATCTTTACCAGGACTCCTCTCTACAGCTGCACCATTTGCTAGGAGCAAACATATCTTAGCAGCCCATCTCAGAAGGAATATCACATCATATCCACTCTACCTACTCCCCCATGAAACTTGTTCATGGCAGGGGGAAGGAGGTCTCAGGTTCCATTCAGGATTTTTCTGAGGAATGCCAGCATGATGGGCCACTGGTAACTAACTGCTCTGTAGCCAGTATTGTATTAGGATGGAAGTGTATGGATCTGAACACCACCCACAGGCAAAAAACAAATCTTCCACTGTTGGATCAGCTGGCCATGGCAAGGGGAAAACCATTGTCGTTCACTCAATGTCACTCATCATTCATGACCCATATATAGACATTCCAGGATCCAGTCTATGCTTGCTCCTGAACATTCCCAGTGCTAGTTTATAGTTTTTGATGCCCCTCTCACTTCTAGGAATCTCTGTTTCATTTGAAGTGATGTTCCTCAGTGATGGCTATCAGAAGAGGATGTGGACCAGAGTATGCTCAGCCTGGATATTGACAGTTCTGGAGTGAAGATTTGATGTGCAGAGGGCTACACTAACAATAGTGTTTACTCTATACTTTAGCTCTGGCTGATGCTTAGGGTCCTATCTTCATTGAACTTGATCAGTGGTGACTATGAGAGCTGGGGTTGAAATACAGCCTTGGCTGGTTCCTAAAAATGAGTTTCTCATTTTGTAGCAGAGACACTCCCCTTTAGTGACCCCCCTCATCTCCTTTACTATTTGCTGAGCTACCTTGGGGTGGTCAAGTGTGTCCAAGTCAAGTTCCAATTAGTATGGACAAGTCTGTCACATCATCCAGCTTTTGGTTATCTCTCTTCTACAATTACTTGTGTGGATGCCCCTTAGCAGTTCGCACTGAATTATAGCGTTCCCTCCAGGAGACAAGAGGGAGACTTAGGAGACTCATAAAACTCATAAAACTCGCCGGACTCATAAGTTTTCCCCACAGTCTGATTACAGACACAGTAAACAATTGCTATGGGATAGAAGACTCTTTGCTGCAGTTGCATGGAAAACTTCAGCCTTTCAGAGTCTTCACCCATGTTGGACTGGGCTTTTCGGTGATGCAGATACCTGATTCACTCACATCCTTTCTGTAACCTCCATAAACTCATGATTCACCAAGCTGGGTTTGGAAGCAAGGCTGTCTGTGTTCTACCATTGCTTTCTGTATCTGGGGCGAACAAGTATTTTTGTGTATCTTCCCGGAAGAGTGATACAATTGTTGGGTACCAACAAGAAATAAATACTCTAATAATCTCAAATGCTTTGGCATGGCAAGGTGTGAGGCTCTTGGTCCTAGAGATCGCTGAAGTTCTGATCACCTGCTCGGCTTCTGCTCTAGCCTCAGTTCAATTCTCCGATTTCATGCATTTTCAACTCTTCTTCTGCTTTTACGTTACCAAAGAAACATCTAGGTAAGGTGTCTATAGGGTGAGGAGGTCTTCACTTCATCCATGGGTGGACTTTCTAAAAACATGCAGTTTGTAACATGACAGTTTGACAGTTACAAATCTAGGTGGAGACAGTGTTGTTGGTTGGTGGTTGTGCAGCTGAACTGCACTTGGAAAGGGAACTGATAAACTCTAGAGAGCCTGTAAACGCGACTTTGTAATCACAGAGACACTAGCTTTATGATGCCATCTCCATGACAATTTGCATATTAAGGAAAACTTCTATCTTTTGCAAGAGTAGGAAGGCACCTGATATCCAGGTGAATAACTTTCTACTTTTCTGTTCTGAGCAACAGGGCTGTCTTCTCAGGTGCCCGGCATGAAACTCATTTTTAATCAAGTCTTGTTTCTATCTTTGTGAATGACCAGAGAAATAGGAGACACATTTTCTTTTAATGTGCCATGTTTTGGCTTATTTCTCTGAGAATCTATTGCTTTAATTTTAATTCCAATTGATTAATTTTGTTGTTAGATGATTTCAGACATGCACATATTTGATTGCTCCTCCATTATCTCCCACCCATCTTAGAAACCTCACCCTAGTCTCACCAATCATTTTTTCTCAGGTTCATGACTTTTCATATTTTCTGTTACCCATTTAGTTTAAGCAGGGCCATTTGCGTAACCACTGGATTGGAAGTGTCCATTGAGGCCAGGCAGATCATTGGAGGGTATACAACTGAAGATAATGATTTCTCTTATCCCGGAATGTGTCAGTAGAAAATAGTCCAGCAGTGAGGAATAGGTCCTCCTGTATTCCTCCTCCATCTGCACCTAACTTTGATGAGTTCTTTCTTTTTCCCACAGAGTGCAGGCATCCACGGGTGCTGTGAGTTCCTGGTTGCAATGCAGTACCCGTCTTTCCCCTATTTCTGGCTCTTGTAAATTTTCCAGTTCTTTGTCCATATTTCTTCCTCACCCTAGGATTCACCAATTATTTATCTTCTGTGCTTTGCTTCTGCTCCCTCACTCCAAAGGTGTCTGCCTCCAAGGTCACTGGTTTCATTCTTTTATCCACTTTATCCACACACCTTTCTCTCCAGCACCTTCTTCATTTCCAGCTGTCCGATCTGCCTTACCTCAGGTGGAGGAGGACAACTTTGGGGAAGAGACTGGTGCATAGGCTAATTAGCAAAAACCCTACGTGAGCCAAGGCTGGTTGGGAGACCTACATTCATAGCATCTTCAGCTCAGGAGCTGGTGCCATGTAAGTGCTGAAGATCTGTTAGAGAGCTTTACCCCCATCCCTGCTTCACTGCTATTGGACTGACTCTGAGTCAGCACTGTCCTACACATCTGGCTCACTAGAATCCTGATGATTAAGTTAGACTGGTTAAATCAACCTTTCATTTTAAAATGTGGAAGTGATGCTTTCCTTATGGCATGTTAAAAAAAAAAGAATTGGAACAAGTATAAATGCTTGTTATGTGGTTTATATTTGATGAAGTTGTTTTAGCCACAAATTGGATATATTTTGTCAAGATAACGCATTGCAGGATATTTGATCACACTGTGACCCCTGAAATTGTGTTATTTACTGGGAAAAACCTGTTTATAGTTGTGGTGGGGCTCAGCTGTAGCACACATCTTTAATCTAAGAGCTTTCTGTTTTTTTGTAATCAGGATTAAATAAAGTCAACCATAGGGCAAGAGTCAACGCATGCACCCAATTGGCAGGAAATGACCATAAGAAAAAAAACTGAGAAAGAAAGAGGAAGTCGGGAAGACAGACAGACAAACATGAAGCAGAAGGGAGGCACATTCAGTTTGAGGATTTTTGAGACAATGTGGAGAAAGAGAGCTTGCTTTTGGAATGTCTGCTGAGGAGGAAACTTGATGCTTTCTTTACCTCTCTGAGCTAGCGGTTTCTGTCCCAGCATCTTCCTCCCAAGTGTTTATTGGTAAAATTGAATATTTGAGATTTTGTTTAAAATAATAATAATTTGTCCATAGCAATCTTCAAGCTGGTTCATATCATACTCCAATAACTCCTGCCTGTATCCAGGACCCAATCTCTACCCAGTTCTCCCCAAACTCCTCATGCCACTATCAATATTTTACTTAG
Organism: Montemys delectorum; assembly: GCA_019843815.1. Lineage (NCBI taxonomy): Eukaryota > Metazoa > Chordata > Mammalia > Rodentia > Muridae > Montemys > Montemys delectorum. The sequence goes on along the minus strand of JADRCD010206167.1, from coordinate 19,294 downwards.
CCACCTTCTCTCTCTCTCTCTCTAGACCATTGTCACAAACTGACAGAACTAATTAATTAGTACATTCATTCAAGAAGTATTCACTGAACACCTAAGATGTGCACTGTTTTCTTGTATGTGATTAGAGGGGTGAAAAGTCTGACAAGGCCCCTATTCTCTGTGGCTCCGATGTTTATGTAGGTGAAGACAAGAAAGGCAAGTTAGAGAGTACATGAATAAGAACCTTTAGGTGGATCCAGGGATTAAATCAGACTGATGTATTCAAGTATATCAAAGGGAGAGAGGTGAGGCTGCGCTGAATAGATGCCCAGGGAGGAGCTATTTTTGTATCCAGTTAAGCTAAAAGAAACATGAGATATGGGAGCATGACATTTCAGGTATGGGATGCAGTGGACGTGTGGGCCTTGTATTGAGTGAATATGGACAGGGGGGAGGGCATAAGCAGGGCTTTGTGCTTGGAGCAGAGATGGCCCACTGAAACACAACAAAACAAAAGAGGAGGACAGGACCACACTCTGCAGGAATACCAGACTGTGGCAAAGACTGTGGGCTTTTCATGTGTGTGCTTATGCTGCACATTGTGTGTACACATGTTTGTGGCACATACGTGTGTACATGTGCATTTGGAGGCCTCGGGCATCAATCGTCACCCTCCATCATTTTTCACTTTAGTTAGTGACCTAACTAACTAAACTCATTCAACTGAACTCAGAACTTGTGGCCTGGCTGCCCTAGCTAGCCCTGCATCATCCCTTGTCAAAGCCTACCAAGTGCTGGGACTCATGATGGCTACCGTACCTCCTGGCTCACATAGAATCTAGGGATTTGAACTCCGGCCCTCACACTTATTCAGCCTTTCTCCAGGCCGGGATGGTGTGTTTAACCACAGAGGTGTAACATAAGCCACAGGAAATCATAACATGATTTACATTTTATGAAACCCACCTCAATAGTTGACCAAGGGTAAAAACAGACTTGTGATTGCAAGAATGGGAAGAGGAGAACATCAAAGTCTCCTAGGGAAAGGCTGACTGCTTGTGATGGGGGAGCTGGGACAAAGGAGGGAACTGTAAGACACAGGATAGAGGAAAGTTCCATATTAACTCTCCTGAGATTCTCTAAAATTCATTCCAGATTCAAAAATACCCAGTGCTTCTGTGTTCCACCCTCAGAGCTGGATAAACTTGGTGTGTAAAGCACCCTCCCCCCCACTCCCACGATTCTCTTTTGACCATTGACCACTGAGCATGGACCACCGACCACTGACTGCTGACCGCTGACCGCTTCATACATTTTTGATTTCTCTAAACTCCTACATTATCTCTACTGCTTACATAATAAGGGAGCAAGTGACATCAAATGACGTGAGCTCTGTTATTCTGTGACACTTGTGTCATTTTTAGCTCCTTGGAACAGATCTGGTGTTGGCACTTCCTCTCACATCTTTCATAACACAACCCTGAACACAGGGCGTGTGCAGAAATTGCTTATTGATTAATGGAAAGTATATATTGCTGGTATTTGTCTCCAGTGTTTTCCTGGTGTGGAGGAGGGTGATTATCTGTCAATATTCATTGCATCATTAAAGCAATACACAAGGCATTAATCATCTCTGAGATAACCAGATGAGGCTTTATTGTAATCTCTTTCTATTTTGCTGGATAATTTCACTTGCTTTGGAAGTTTATGAGGCCATAAGTGGCTCCCATCTGCTGATGAACATATTTGGAGGAGTCATTTAGTCTCAAGTATGGAATACTTGAGGGGAAGTTAAATTGTAACTTTTACATTAAATGTCATCTTAGTAACAGAATCAAAATTGGAAGCATGTGTTCAATTTTGGTCTTTCATTTTCAAAGCTCTAGGTCAGGCAAATAATTAATTTCATTTGTTTACAAAGTAGATTATGCCTAATAAAATCTATTTTGTTTATGGTCACATTTTGGTTAATCCATTGCTTTGGAAAATGGGAGAAATCTGATTGGCTAATCATTCAACATAGTAAATTGCATTATTCTACATCCACAGAACATTGGCCTAATTGAATTACCCAGTAATTCTATGATGAAAATATTCTCTTTTAATAGACTCTGAGCCAGGCACAGCAGTGATGAAATACTGGAGTGTCTTGTTTTCCCCATTTTTGTTTGATGATTGACCACAGACTATAACATTACACCTCTGTGGTTAATAACTTTTTTCCACATTAAGGCTAATAAAGACAAGGTTGCTTTCATTGGCTACTTCCTGGCACTCTGAATTTTCACTATTTGTATATATTTTCTGTCCTCTTCAGACATTTGTTTTTCAATAAGTGCTACTTTGCAAACTAAAACTCAAAGGAAATTTGTTTTCCTTTGGGTAAAATATAATGACAATTGTGGTCACTTTCTCTCCCCAGTGAAAGGAGAGTTCTCTAACTCTCCAGGGCATTTGTCGACTCTCTTAAGGGTTTTTTTCAGATGGGCTTGTCAATCCCCTGGCCTGGAGACCACTCCCCAGGAATGCTGACTCACGTAAAGTCATGCTGATGAGACAGGAGGAATAATTATCCCCCTGAGTGGACCCCTAAATTCCCCACCTACTGCCAGCAGTTCGGTCATCTGCAGAGCTGCTCTCCTTTCTGTTCAGCTGAGCCTGTCTGCTTTTCTGAATAACTTAGAAAAGCATGGATTTTCCTTTCCCTTCTTATCTCCCCACCCTCACCACACAGCTACTTGTCTAGCATGTGACTGCTTGCTGATCTCCCTGCCTATCAAAAGCACATGGCTTCCTCTCATTCTCTTCTGTATTTTCTTCATCCTGACAGCTCCAGGTAGCCCACCTTGCCTGCCTCATTATTTTTCTTAAAGTGAATACAGTTGGTTCTTAATTTCTTTTTATTAATAAGACTAAGAATCAAAGAGAGGACCCTCAATTCCCTTGGCTACATGAGTGAGTGACCCTTAAAGGTACTGACGTTTATTGAGATGTACTGATACAGACATTCCAAAGGTTACTGCTGACCATTTTGTTAGTAAAATTTAACAAGCTAAAACATTTCAGTTTCCCTTCATGTCTTTAGGAACAAATGGCAGAAAACAGAGAGGTATATAATTATAAAAATTATAATTATGAAAAATCAAAAAGTGAGAGGAAGGAAATGAAGGGAAGCAGATTGAGGAGACCCATGGCCTGGACTCCATCCACAGTGACTGAGAGTATTGCCAGTGATGAGATTCATCTGCATTGGAAAGAACTTTGTTCTTTCTAATAGATGCAGCATGTTTAGTACTGAATTTCAATACCCCAATCTTCTCAAATGAGTACCTACATAATAAAACTGTAATATCAACAGTGAAGAACATTTCCGAGAGGTTTTTAAAAAGCCAGATGCTTTTCTGAAAGATGAAAAGCACAAGACCCTCTGTTGTGTTGGGTGAGAGTGAAAGTTTTCTGCTTCGGTTTTGACTACATTCACGGTATCTCTCTGTGAGCTCCGTGGAGAAAAATTGCCCGTGGGCAGCAGGTTATCCCAACACCTACCTCTTTTCTTTCTTCCTAGTTTTTAATCTCTCTTTAGGTAACAAATATTTTTTTGAACAGATTCATATGATTAAAATACTTAATTATAAAAGTAATTTAATGCACAACAGGGACAAGCACATGCTCTGCATGATCGCCTTCTTCTTCAAAAGAGCATCATAAACACCGTAGTTCACATTGGTATCAAGGATGGCTTCAGATGTAGGGCGAAAACTGGGGTGCTAGTGAATGTGGTCCTGAGTGTTGAAACCGAGCTAGAGAGACAACCACAGAAACCAAGGTAGAGTAAAGGAGAGGAGGGTGTTTCAGAATGGAACATGCCTGGACTGAGCATGAGCTGGACCACTCTGGTTTATTCTCTTCTGATAAAGTGAGCAGAGCAACTCAGAACAAGCTGGAGCTTGACATGTAGAGTTCAACGGCCTGAGACAGTCTAGTGTTGCTACTTACCAGGCCTGGAACCTTGGTCAGACTACGTTATCTCATTATCTTTGAACCCTTATCTCATCGGTTTATTGCTCCGAAGTTTAAATGTGGAAATTCTGCATAAAACCTAGCATTGTATCTCCACATGTTCATAAACAAAAATAATGCTACCTACCTTTCTTATTGTTTATTTAGTGCTAATTACAAGACCTAGACAAGACAATTGAGACCAAGCATGTCCACTGTATGACCATATGTCACATGCAGTCACAGATAGTTACAAGTGCAGCCTTTGTGTTCAAAGTCATACTCCTACTTAAAATATTATGAGATTTTGTTTTATTTTTACCTACTTGGATGGATAGTTATGGAATGTGAACTTTGAAGATGACAATGTTATATTCTGGCATCCAAATATTGGACAGGCCTGTCACCTAGGCCCAATTTCAGGACTAAGTTTCCATCTGTATGGGTCTTAGCATACTAATCCTTGTTCGGGATTGTTCTGAAAAGTGAGTGCAAGCCTGAGATCCAGTGACCCCCATAATCGCAGGTTGGGGGTATTCATAAGCACTGTGTGCTTACCTGTACATTTGATTGCTAATGACTTTCTTCATGTTTTTCCCAAACATATATTTTGTTTAGTATTTTTTCAAACACCAGAGACCGCTAGAAAGATGGCTCAGCCAATTTAAATGTTTGCTGCTTGTCTAGAGGACGTGGGTTTAGTTCCCAGTATACAACTTGGGTAGCTTAAAGTCACCTAAAACTGTAGATCCAGGGGATCTGCACATACTTGTGTCATGTGTTATGGGCACACACACATACAAATATGTACACATCAATAAAAATAAATCTTTAATTAAAAACAACACATCAGAGCCATTTTCTCATCCACATTTCTTGTCTCCACACTGTTTCCAGACGTCCTTACATAATAATTTAATTTTCTTGGCTCTACTTAAGAAAGCAGCCTTGATATTTATACTTAAGCATGCTCTAGCTCTGTAGCTTAGCTGACCTTTAATAAAGACTGTCATTTCTAAATCCCTCTTTTCAACCACAGTGAGTGCCACCATCTTTTGATTCAATTCAGTCTTGTTTTCAAAGATTTATATAAAAAAAATCCACAAATTGGACAGCTTTAAAAAGTGCAGCCTGAGTCAAGAATGTAATCCTAAAACAGAGCTTGAGATGACATCCCTGCTAGTTTCATTAGGACAAAGAAAATATTTTTAAGTCAAAATAATCTCTTTAAGTGCATGGCCATTTCAGTAAGAATGTTGTAAGTTAGTGATTCTACTTTAAACTTGAAAGCTCTAAAGTTCATGTTCCCCTGAAACAGCAGGAGCCTGTTCAGGTTAAGGCAAGCAATCAGATAGCTTCCAGCCAAGTTTACTTTTTAACCTCCTGCAAGCTACATGAAATACAGATATACAAACGAAATAAAAACATGGGTCCTCCTAGCCCTTGGTTTCCACCCTTACCTGTGAGATCATTATTTAGAGAGAGCATGTACAGCATTGGCCCGCCCCTCTGTTTTCTGGTTTAGATTTCTCACCTGGGAAGGGCTCAGGATAACACCTGGTTTCTGCCTTATAGGACTAGTGACACACAGAGGTGTCAACATAGCCTAGTGCAGGAAGCAAACTGTAAATTTAGCAGCAACTGTGGTTGCTGAGATCATAGTTCAGTGGGAGAATTTCTGTTAGCAATTGACTTGGTTGTTAAGATGAACAAGATCTGCGAATGGACATAAATGATCTAGCTCTGAGTCCTTCCTTTTGGAGCAATACTCTTCAATCACCAAAATCATACTGGGGTAGAAATAATCAAGGTACGGAGTGAAAAAGGTCTACAACAAAGGAACTGACAAATGGGATTACAGAAAGAAAGACAGACATTGAATGGAGCTTAAAGTCAGTTCAGTCATATATACACACAGAGGTAAGGGTTAGGGTAGTAATGGAATGATTTTACAAGTGTTATGAAGTGGAATACATACAGAAGTAGAATAGAAAATTCTTCTAGGGTTAGGAGTATCCTTTCAAAAGGAGGACAAGAGAATTTTGGTTTGGAGTTCATACTCCAAGCTAGGATCTTATCTTGTATACTAGAGAGGGAAGATTTTTTTTCATTCTTTACTTTGTAGCAAAATCACACAAACAGCTTGCAGTCATCTCAATAGAGTTCCTCTAACCTTTGTGATATCTAGAGGAAGGGTATGAATGAGCTACACACATTGTTGTCTGAATACTTACAAGACACAAATCTGGAACTGGAAGACTCAGGGCTCCTCTCTCCTTGAAGACTTATTGGCCACTGGAGGTCTGCATGGTGACCGGCACTTTTAGGGTAAAGACAGAGTGGAAGCTGACTGTCGGCTGGAGAGGCCTAGATGGCCGCTGTACCTGGCCCAGTCAAGGATGGGAAATGTCTCTGAGAAGGCCTTCAGGGTACCTGGAGGGTAGCTTCTCCCTCACTCCTCTCCTGTCTCCATATCTCCAGAAGGTTCTAATACCACTCCAAATGGTATTAACCACCTCACTCCACTCACTAGGAAAACACTAAGGAGATAAATGTGCCTCTATGCCTTCCTACTTGGGAGACATGGAGAAGCTAAAACATTCTGCTTTCTCTGGCTCTGTTGGGGCACAAACTGTGACTCCCATTCTCTTGTCTGGCTCATCATCAGCTGACTAGAGGCTCAATTTAGTGTCTGTGGTTTGCTCATGCACTGGACGTTCTTGTTGGTTATCAAACTTGTTTTATTTGGTGGAACTGAAACAAGGTCTGACTCTGTAGCCTAGTTCACTCTTGAAGTCGTGGTGATCCTCCTGCCACAATCTTCTCAGGGTTTTCAAAATTTAAAACAGACAGGAGAAAAGAAGATATGAAGATCAGGAAGAGAGGGGAAGAAGGAAGCAGAGGAAGAAGGAAAGAGAAGTAGAGAGGAAAAGATGACAGTGGAAGAAGAGATAGAGTAGAAATGATCTAGGAAGGTATGGCTTGCCTTTTCCAAAGGAGTAAGAGAGCACACTTCTGACTTTTGATGCTTAGAGCCTCGTCAAGCACATGGGGGGAGCCTAGTGAAGCACATGGCTGTCCTAAGTTTGTCCTCTAATTTGTATTCAACACTAGAGTCACTGATCCAGAGTTTGATGGTAGTGTGGTTTCTAGATTTCTGTTAACAATATCCAGGATGAATTTAATGTATGAGCAGAGTCAGCAATCACTCTCAACAGCAGTGGTGGGGATAGGGAGAAGTAGGCTGAGATAACCCGTATTTTCAGCTTACTATGGCTTGACTTGTGTCTTCTGGATAGATATATTGAAGTTCCAACTTCTAGCCCCTGTCAATATGATCCTATTTAGATACAGGCTATTGACAAATACAATCAAGGTGACTTCATCAATATCAGTGAAGCCAGTATAGCTAGCATCCTTAAAAGACGAGGGAGGTGGAGTCATAGGAAGAGAAAAACAGGCCAGAATTGAAGTGGTGCTGCAGTGAGCCAAGGATTGCCCAAGGTAGCTGGTGCATGTATAGGAAAGAATCTTCCCCCTGGACTTTAGAAGAAAGGTGCTCTTGATGACATTTGACTTTGAACTGATTTTGAATGTATAGCATCCAGACCTGGAAGGGTATACCTTTGTCTTGTTTTAAAGCCCCCATTTGCACTAATCTGTTAATGCAATGCTAGAAGACTATGAATAGCCTGGGCTATCAGTGAGGGCAAACCTGACTTGACTCTTGAATTAGGGTTGTTTTCCACAACAGAAATACCTCTTCATAAACCATGGATTCCCACATGCAGTCCCCATCCCTGCCACCTTACTGCAAAGCCCTGAGGTCCTAATGTACTCAGGGCTTTGATGACCTGCATTATAAAGAACTTAAACAGCCGGTGTTCATTTACCTGAGATTGATTTGTTGACTCCATAACAAGGCTGTTTTCCAGCAGCAAAAGGAAAAGGCTTTTGGGTTCTGTTTTTCCTCTCTCTCTCCTCATGATGACAATTATTTGGTTTTGAAAATATTTTTGGAACTATTTTGAGGTATTCCCTTTAATCTACCATGATGAAAATTAGTCAGCATACCCAAAGGAAGCTTCGTCTCAATGAGTAACGCTTTCCAGATAGGAGATTGCTACGGCAGTGAGATGCCAGAGACACAGCTGAAAAAATGGGTCATGCATTCATGACATTTTGGGGCAGGAGCTGCCAAGTCCTTTGCTGTTCCCTCTTGCCCTTTTCTGTAAACAAGCTGTATTAACGAGTTACTTTTCAAAAGCGTCTGATTTCCCCAGTGAGTTACATGGGAAAGAATTCTGGGTTCCCTCCAGAGGACTCAAGTGATTGTTTGGCCTCAGAGCTCAGGTGTGCTAAAGGAGCTGGAGGCTAAAAACACTCACTGGATCCCAGCCAGTGGGTCTCCTCCAGCCTTGATGTCTCAGGTTCTTCACAGCTCTACCTACTCACTGGAGGGAGAAGAAGGGGCAAGAGAAAAGGTTTTGTTTTCAATTTCAGTTTAATTATGCAATTTATAGTGTCCAGCAGGAAGGATTGAAGGGCACGATTAACAAAATAAAGAATTCTGTTTTGACGATCCAAAAATGAGTTTTCAAAACTGATTTTCTTGCGGCTTGTACTGCTTGCTACCAAGCTTGCTACCTCACTTGCATCCCTGGAATGCACACTGTAGGAGAGACCTGCCTCTCACAAGGCTAGTGACAGCACACCCACACCGAGATACATTCCCTCCCAACCAATGAAAGCAGATGCTTCTCAAGGGCCAAATTCCCTTGGTAGCAGAGTGGTTTCACAAAGAGGGAGACAAGAGGGATTATCGTGAGTTTGAAGGCAGCCTGGGCCACATTAGGGAGTTCCAGGCCAGTTTGGGTTGTACAATAAGATTTTATTTCAGAAAAATGAAACGAAGCAGAGGAAAAGAGAAAATAAACATAAAACAAAAAACAAAGGGGGACGTTTTAGCTTTTCTTTTAGAAATTGGTCAAATTAAAGTTGTCAGATGACTCTTTGAATTGTGTTTTTGAGGCTGGGAAGCATGTCCCTTATTGGAAGAACGATGAATAGAAATTCCACTGGGGTATTAGAAATGTAAGCTGTTGGACACAGATTGTATAACAAGATTCACTGTTCTGAGAAGGACCGTGTAAGAAACACATTAAAGCATTGCTCTCTTATGTTAAAGTTCAAAGACATTCAGTCGCTTATTGAGACTGGCATCAGATCCATGTTTAAGATCATGAGTAAATATTTGGTGTTCTGTTTTGGTGTCCACACATTCTATTAGTTTAGTCAAATGAACAAAGGGATAACATAGAGGAAACAAAAATTCTCCTGTAGGGACCTGCCTCAGTGCAGCTGGAGATAAGCATATTAAACGAGTTAAGCCCGTCATAGAAAGGCAATACCATGCTTTCTTTTTACTTGTGGTTCCTAGATTTTATATATATATATATATATATATATATATATATATATATATATATGAAAGTAGATGTATACTAGGAAGACAAAGACAGATGGGAGGGAGAAGGAAAGAGAAAATTGAGGAATAGTTTCAAAAGGCAGCAAAATACATGTGCCTGGCAGAGGCTTCACAATGAAAGGGACCCGATTCACTAGACTTTTTTTTTTTTTGACAATTTTTATTCATTATATTAATGGGGAGAGCAGATCTCTTCATGAGAAAAGCATTCTATCTGTGTTAAATGCAGAAACATAACAACAATAAACTTTGCAGATCTTAACTATGGCTCTGCCTTATAAAACCACTCGAGTATGCCAAAAGAATGTAAAGAGACAGATCTAAGAAGGTAAATGAACCAAGCCAGAGCCCAGCTGACTCCGTTCTTACACAACAATTATATTCTCAAATACCGAGCATGATGCTCTTCTCTGGTAACACAACCTTTACAAGTGTATTCAAAAGGGAGTGTGAGGGAAGAGAATGGGAATCCTTTTGGCCATAATCCACAAAAAGGGAAATTACATTCATGTTCTTGGTCTTCTGAGATCCCCGTCCCCAGCTGTAATCTCTCTCTCTCTTTATCTCTGTCTCTCTCCCTCCGTCCTTCCCTTTCTCTTCTACACATTTTAATACACACACACACACACACACACACACACACACACACACACACACACACAGAGAGAGAGAGAGAGAGAGAGAGAGAGAGAGAGAGAGAGAGAGAGAGAGTAGAATTGCCATCCATGCCTTCCCTATTTTAAGAATGGCATTGTTAGAGCCATAACTATTATAGTTGATGTTTCTGGTGGTTAATATTGATTGTCAACTGGGAAAAAAATCTAGAACCACTCACCAGGCAAACTTCTCCTCATACTAGTGAGGGTTCATCTAGATGAGAGGTATCTCTGGTCACACGTGAAAGATGTGCTCGGTTATCCTAACAGAAGCAGGAAGACCTACTCTGAGGTCTGATGGCACCTTCCAGCTTCAACAGCCCAGATATAAGGAGCTTTCTGGTGAGTTCATCTAGCCCATGGCTGCTTCTGTTGCCATTTTTTTTTTCTGACACAGGGACTCAGTTTCTTTGGCCTGCCAACGTGGGCTGAAGATAAGTGGCTTTCCAGGAATGCTCCAGGCTGTTAGCAGCGGATTGGAACTTAGGAAGCATCTAGTCTTGGGAACTGGTCAGCTAGTTTCTGCCTATTGACTTTGTTGTGGGGTGTATTAAGACAATCAGCTTCTCAGTGTTTAAGGTTTAATGAATTAAGGGGTACCTGGCACTGACTAGACAAAAGCCATGTCTTTATATTTGAGTGATTTGACAACAGGAACTAAAGTTGGAGTTGAATTTTGAAGTCATTAGTGACTTAGATAAAGGAGAATGTTGTCACAGAAATACAGACATGCAGGCACTTTGATGGTAAGTGACTTTGATTTCCTTGAGCATTTTCTGGAAATGTTGCAGCCAAATGCAGACCCTGTATGAATGCAGAGAGGAAACTATTTGGGAGATCACAGAAGAAGGATGGGAGAGAAGCTAGGGTAAGGTAATGGGAGGGGTAAACACAAAGTATAGTCCACATGCATGAGGAGGCTACGGTGACCCATGTGTCCCTGATTGATCTCCAAGCCCATCAGTACCCAAGGGTAGTTTGAGCTTTGAGTCTTATCCACAAGTCTCCGTCTCTAAGAGCTCTAGCACAGGCACATCCTACCACATCCAATTTAGGTGCTGTTGGAGAGAGAATGCAGGAGGGCTTCATGTTCATTTGACAAGCACTCTACCAACAAAGCTGTATCTGAAGTCTCCTGAAACCCATTATTTGCATGCTAACTAAAAAGACAATAAAAAGAAACATCAACAATAAAAAGTGGAACAACAGAAAAAGAAAAATGTGCCCTGCCTAGTATAAATGCAGACTTAACCACCTTTCTCCTTGGCAACCGTGAGTTATAATTTATACCGGGGAAAAAGAAAGAAAAAAAAAAACCATGGAGATTTGTATCTGTGAGTGAAATTTGAGCAGTGTTTTCCCCCAGGCCAATGTCAGACTTTTCTGAGTCTCTTAAGCAAGTAGCCTGTGGAGGCTCTGCAGCCCACCTGGCCTGTAGAAGGGGCCAGTGGGCTGAGTATCATAGCTCTTGGTGATGGCCTCTCAAGTGTTAATTCAATCAGGTAAACCAAATAACTACCTGGGTCCCCTAGAACAGAAAGGCCCCCCAGGGTGATCTGCCCTTCTCAGAATTTCCATGTGGTCAACTTGGCTGATGCCTTCCTAGCTCTTCCACAATATCCATGCACAGTCTCTATGATCTAGTGTCTGCATTGCCAGCTATACATACTCTCCAAGAGATTTGTGACATGTAACCGCCCATGGGATAAAGCCGGAGAGTCACCTGGGTTGTGAGAGTATTTGCTCCAGAGATCACAACGTTGTCATAGGAACACTTCTGTATCTGGAGTGACAGAGTGTAGCCTTCACTTTTGGTAGGATGTGGTAGAGGAAAGGATGAGAGTGAGACACGTGAGAAAGTACACAGCCATTCACAGATGAGTGAGGTATTGGTTCTCAGCACCAAGACTGTATCTACTGCTCATAGCTAATGATGAGCACAGCCTGTTTGAAACCTTTACTAATGCTTCAATATTCACATTTAAATGACTTTGAAGTATAGTTTATGAGAAGGCTAGGAAGTACCTGATTCGTGATGGGTTTCTGAGTTTTTCCTGTAGTCACTGAAAAAGAAAGCAGAAATAAATTTTACATGAAGTCACACTCATCAAGACAAAGTATAGGACTTGTGATCCCCCTTGGTCCTCAGGGAAATCACCCCAAGCTACCCTGGGCTCTGTGGACAAGGCTCTGAATCACCATAGGGACATGTACTGGTGTGGCAAGAGGGAGAGCATGATGTCCGAACCTGAAAAGAACATGCTAGGCAATGATGACTGAAGTGCAATGGACACTCACGAGGGATGATGACTAGCCGGTTGTGCTCAGCTGTGCCAGAGCAACAAAGAAGAAGAGAAAGACTGGAGCCTGGCAATGGTTCCAGACCGAGACAACCTCTGGAAAGCCAAGCATGGAGCTCAGGAGGCTCAGGATCGCCCGACTTTAGCCTCCCCACTGCGGAGGTTACAGACATGAGCTGTGAATCACGACTTCCAAAACATCCCTTTGTCTGGGAAAGGATGAAGACCTTCATTGTTACAGTGTTGCTGGAGACTGAGATACAAACCAATATCTCAGGCAATACCTTGGTCAGGATAGGAAAAGTTCAGAGTCATGGCAGATCAACATGAGAAATAAGCATCCCAGAACATCAGACTGCAAAGTTGTGAAGACACGCCAGTGTCATGTGCATGTCACACAAGCGTTAAAATCTTCGGCAATGCGGGGCGGTGGTGGCACACACCTTTAATCCCAGCACTTGGGAGGTAGAGACAGGCAGATTTCTGAGTTCAAGGCCAGCCTGGTCTACAGACCGAGTTCCAGGACAGCCAGGGCTATACAGAGAAACCCTGTCACGAAAAAAACCAAAAAAACCAAACCAAAACAAAACAAAAAACTTCAGCAATAATGAATCAGCAACCAAGTAAATTTCCAAGAAGGAAAAGAAAGAAATTTGGTAGCACTAAAATTATTGTTTGCAAATAGTTTTATGCTTAATACTTTATTAAGCATGCCTTTAACAAATAAGTCTTAACTTGAAGTAAGCACAGAGCCAGATAAAGCAATATTGTATGTGACTATGATTGTAATCACAGGATTTGGGATGATGAGGCAGGAGGATTACAGGCTTGAGGTTAGATTGGACTACAGAGTAAAATTCTGTCTCTAATACAAAACTTAACCACAACCAACACAACCCAGACCAAAAAATAACACACAGAAATTCCTTGTACCCTTTATCCAGATTGCCCCAGTGAGAACATTTTAAAACCGAGCATTTGAATCATATATGCTATATATCATATATGCTATATATCATATATGCTATATAACACTTGGGGATTGATGTCTTTTCAACAACTGTAATTCTGCATCACATCTTCATGGCCGTGTGGATCAGTAGCTGCTTCCTTTTGCTTTCTGAGGACCGTTCCACAATATGGATGTACCCTAGAAATTGAGTGGTCTCTGGGTTTGGCTGCACAGAGTAAAGCTGCTGTAAACATAATATATGAGGTTTGAATGTTCCAGGATTTCTATGGAACAAATACCCCGGGATGTAAATGTAAGTTGCACATTCAATCTTTTAGGAAGGTCCCAATCTATGGGCCATCTGTTCCAGTAGTTTACTGGGTAAGCGTGTTTGTCACCAAGCCTGGTGACCTGCACTTGATTCCCGATTCCTATATGCTAGAAGGATAGAAATAGCTCCCATCAGGTGTACATTATTGTTACTGTTGTAAAAAAAAAAAAAAAGGACCTGGAAGTCTGTTTTTTTTTAAAGACATAATATATAAGCAAAACTCTTTAGTCATTTTATCATTTGATTATAAGTCTACTTTGAACTTGTATGACAATTGAGTACCAGGCAAGGCGTCATTTAGGGCACAGCAGAGATATAAGGAGCATAGACAATAGAGTGACGTACTGATAGAGGATATTTGATTAAGCTGTTGCCGAGAAATGCTAGGAGCCAAGCTTGGAGGTGCCAGATAATAATAATAATAATAATAATAATAATAATAATAATAATAATAATAATAATAATAATATATTTTCTTTGTTTTTAAAATCTCCATTAGACAGTCATGATATTTTTCAGTGCTGAGACTTACCAGGTTATATTCAGATAGCTTTATCAAAGAGACAACATGCTTTGAGGGAAAGCCTCTGCATTGGCTTTTACCTGGAGGATGGAAAGAAATGGCTCCTCCCATAGGGCCTCCCACAAGCGCAACTGCTCAATACTTTGCTCTCAGTTGGCTGAGTTCTCCCTGAACTTCTAACCTCTAGAGCCACGGTGCTGACAAAGTTGTGCTGTTGTTTAAAGCACCAACATTGTTGTATGGTCAGCCTCTTTATCTGGATTTCTAATTCGTAGATTGTTTTTATTACTGATCCTGAGATGGTGCCCACAGGGACCATTTGCAGTACTAGGCACAGTACTTAAACTAGACATGATTGAAGTGTGTGGGAGGAAGTATGCTGTCTTTCACAAATACTGCATTTTATGCAGGGAACGTGAGCACCTTTAGACTTTGGATGTTCTGAGAAAAATTCTCCCAAGTCAAGGGTCAAAGTGTGTGAGTGAGAGAGAGATTCCAGTACATCCTGAAAATATTCCATTATTGTTGTGATTATTTTTAAAGGTAAGTGTTCATGCTTGTACGTGTGTGTGTGTGTGTGTGTGTGTGTGTGTGTGTGTGTGTGACATGTGTGTGCATGTATTAGTCTTTAGAGGATGGAAGAGGCAGTTGGATCCCCAGGAGCTGGAGTTATAGGTGACAGTTTGCTGCGAATGCTGGGAACAGAACTTAGGTCCTCGGGAAGAGCAGGAAGCGCTCATTCCCATGGAGGTACCTTTTGAGTGCCTATTAGTATTGATGATGATAGAGTGATTACTGTGGTTTGTTACAGGAGAAATAGGAAATAAGCTCCAAGAAATTCTCTTATTCTAATCTGACATGCATTTAGGGCCATGGAGAGAAGTAGGTAAATACAGTCAACTCTGTGGCTACTCCTGGGTGGTGGATTCTCCTTCCCATACATTATCTCCTAGGAACAACTGCAATAAGTAGAAATCATTTTTGCATGTTTGTTGGTTTGTTTTGGGTAGAAGACCAGAGTTAGAATGGTTTATTCATCTTGTCCAAATTCACATTGTTTACTGTTGAAAACCATTGTTTGGCTGAATAATTTTTACTCAGCCCCCAGCAACGTGGGCTGGATGGAATGGCTTGGCTTTGTGGTTGCTCCTGGTTTCATGCGGCTCTGTTGAAATCCACTACAAGGCAGGAGAATAAGAACATTTCAAAAGGTTTCTGGAATGGGAAGATGATAAAATGCAGGAATATCTGCCTAGAGTATTTGTGTTTGATTGCATGGTGTCTTTAACTAATGGATCAGAATGCGCTCCTCAAGGAGGCTGTGGACACACCACTCATCCAATGCTGAACATGTTCTTCAGATCCATGGCCCATTCATGAACTTCAGGAATGGAGGCTGGAGCAACATTTCCAACCCATTACCAGCAACATTTTAGGGAAGCGACTTTTCTCTAATTTAGTATTCTTGAGTAACCACATCCCATTCTTGCAAGTTAATGGATAACCACTCATTTCTCCTTCTACTGCATATTAGTTGATTAATTACTTCTAACTGACAAAAAACTTCAAGGGATATTCTTTTGCTGCCTAAACAATTTAAACCAGTGATTTACAACCTGTTTAAGATAACAGGCCCCTTTGAGGATCTAAGAGCAACTCCGAATCTGCTCCTCTGAAAAATGCTGACATAAGGCAACAGCCAAAGGCTTCTAGACCTTTAGCAGCCAGGCAGAGACCTGCAAGAATTTGCAGTTTTTAAGTTTATTTTGGATGGCAGATCACAAAATGTGAAATAACTTCTCAGATTCTAGCTCTTTGTAATAGCTTCCAGCCCCTGAAAACTTCAGATTCATCACCTGTCAACTGTTTTCTGTAATTTAATGAACTGAAAGCATTTGTCCTAGGTTGTGGAGTACAGTATGTTAATTTAAAAATTATTCTAACTTAAGTATGCCAGACACTTCCTAAATGCTGTTTATTCAAAAATAAATACAGCAGAATATCAACAAGGCCATAGTCTAGAAGAAGAGAAGAAGAGAAAGGGAGAGAAACTGTAAAATGTAAAATGGCTGTAATTGATGATGATGATCATGATGATGATGATGACGACGACGACGACAACGACGACGGCGGTGGTGGTGGTGGTGGTGGTGGTGGTGGTGACAGGATCTTGATTTGTAGCTCAGGATGGCATAGAACTCATTGTTTAGCTCACGCTGATGTAAAAATTATGATCCTCCTGCCTTGGCTATCCTGGTGTTGAAATGAAAGAGATGAACCATGGAAAAATATTTTTAATCAATTGAGTTATGGCTGACATGATCAGCAAACACAGAGAAGGACCAAGAAATATTGCAGACCTTGAAGAACATCGAGGTTTCCTATGGCTATTTTGCAACTAAACAATATATTCTTTTATAACTTATTCAGAAATACATCAGCAACAACTCAGGACCACAGGATTAGTGCCACTATGTTTAACTTGTCAATGAACAGGATTTGAATACTTTTTATAGCCTTATCTTTTGGATAGGTATGGCATTTCGAATAAGAAATGTCGGCTGTAGGCTTATGTATTTGAACACACGGTCCCCAGTTGATAGCACTATTTTGGGGTTACAGGGCAGCTTAACTTTGCTTGAGGAAGTTCACCCATGAAGGTGGGCTTTGTGAGGGAGACTTCATAGACTCACTCCACTGTTAGGGCCTTTCTCCGCTTCATGCTTATGGCTGAGGATGTGCTACACAGCTCCCTGTTCCAGTCACCTGCTCGCATGCCTCCCTGCCAGCATGTACTTGCTCTCTGAATTTATAAGCCCAAATGACATCTTTCTTCCTTAAATTGTGTTGGCCATGGTCTTTTATTATAGCAACCTGAAAGCACTGGTGTCCTAGGTACCATTGAGCAAATGCTTGGTAATACTGTAAATATAAGACAATAAATCCAAGTTCAGAGATAGGACTCGACTTTGACTACAGGAACTACAGTCATGAGAAGGCAGAATGTCAGAGAGTAGTATGAAAGTGGGTAAATGAAAGAGTTGAGATGGAAGTATCCTTACACATGGAGGTTTGGGTGACCTGAAGCTCAGTCAGCTGTCTCATGGTTGAGGCATCTGATAACTTCGAAGCTGATATGGGCTCTTGAAAAGAGAGGCTATTTGAAGGAAGAGTGGAATGGTAAATAAATTGTACAGAGTATGGAGTGAAGCTGGAGTATAGTTTGGGGGATTTTGTAGGGGTGCAAACACTAGAAGATAGCTTTTGGGGCTTAGACTAGGGAAGGAGATAAAAAGGAAAGTCAATCAAAGCATGTGGAAGAAGTTGAGGCTAATTGGTAACACGTGGCTACAGGATATCAAGACCAGAAAGGATCCTATCTGGTGTTACTTACTCACTTATTTAATGGATACCATTGGATCAGCTTCCTCAAGTCATATATGAGGACTGAGCACTTAGGACTGTGATCAAGATAGTAAGATGTTAATCTTGCTTCTTGCTTCCAAAGAACTTGGCTTCATCTCTTCCTCATCTGTGTATACATCTACATGAATATTGTAATCTACGTTTAACATATCCTTTCTGGAGAAATGAATTGCCTTGAAAGGTTCTATGCAAACACTTTCTTGAGGTGTGTGTGGGGTGGGGTTGGAAAGAGCAAGGCAATAAATCAATTCTTATTTCCTGGTGTACAAATATGCAATTAATAATTTGTATGTATAGAGAAAATTGGTAGCATCTAGCTGATGATATTAGGTATCACATGATCAATCCCCTGATGATTCCAAAATTTGAGAAACAGGACCAATATGGTGGTGTATTTGATTCAGTGAACTAGTGCCCTGTCTACCCTGAAAAAGAGCCCCAAGCTGCATCCATTACTGATGAAAAGACATAGCGGCGAGGAAACAGCAAAAGGGAGCCAGGGATAGTATGGGGCAGAGGGAAGCACAGAAGTCCTTGGACTGTAGGTATAGGGTCTATAATTCTTTGCTGAAATACTTGGGGCTAGAGGTGCAATTCACTTTTGGTTTATTTTGGGTTATGAAATATATTTATAGGTATAATGAAAGATCTTATAGTTGAGGTGCAATAACCATGGGTAGCCCCACTCTGGCAACTAATATAAAAGGGACTGCCATAGCAAAGCATTTGGCAGGGTTCAGTATTTATCAGAAGTGAATTGTAGGATGGAGTATGGGCCATCTATTAATGTTTTCACCAATAAACCCTTCTCTTCACATCATTAGAGCAAGAATCAGAAACAACTTACTTTTAGCATGTTGGAGGCTCTCCACTCAAAAACATGGACTATCACTCCACAAAAATATTTCAAATACATAGAATGTGTCAGCAGTAGGCTGAGTTTGGGGGACAGAAAAATATTGATCTAATTCTTGACCTTAAGTAATTTATATTATAGAACAGAGGGTAAGCAAGAAAAAAAAAATCCCATAAAATTACAAGTTGTGGTAGTATAACTAAAAACAATAGACTGAGATTAAATTATCATAAGGAGAGATGGAATGAGCAAAGAAGAACCAAGAAATCAAAGAGTTTGCCCTGAAAATCTGCAATGGCTATGGTGTGGAAAAGAACTAAGGGCCAGAAAGCACAGGTTATGGACATGGAATCCAGGTTGCTGGGAGCTGATGAGAGAGTAGTAGGCTGAGAGTGGAGAAGTGGGCATGGAGCAAATGATGTGAGGACCATGAGATAGCCTCAGGAGCTTAGTGAATCCCAGTGGAGGCAGGTAGACAGAGTAAAGGTTAAAGCTACTGTCCCAGGAGAGACACAGATGTGCTCAGTAAGGTCGTGGCTGTGACAGAATAGAACAGACTGTAGATACAGGTTGAGCTCTGGAGAGCTCTACAGTCCAAAGCATTTGAGTATCTGACAAGACAAATGGAAAATACCATGCTGAGAAACACTGACCAATGCACAAATGATGCTACTGAAAGCCTTAAATGCCCAGCAAGAGGCTGCAAGATTCGATGTTTCCTCTGCTGTGCTTTTGTCTTGTTTTAGCCTGTCCCATTCTTGTGATGTCTCCTTCTTTCCTTTTG